>MCFG01000331.1:0-80016 GCA_002104895.1 Anaeromyces robustus
TATAAAACCTTTTGGTCACAGTATCCATTTTATATACTTGTTAATGAAATTTAAGAAAAAAAATACTATTATTTTTAAAAAATATATAAATAAAAATATAATAATAAAAAAAAATAAAGTATGTTAATAATTTTTTTATTTAATTTTATGTTATTTTATTTTTATTTATTTTATTTTATTTTATTTTATTTTATTTTATTTTATTTTATTTTATTTTATTTTATTTTATTTTATTTTATTTTATTTTATTTTATTTTATTTTATTTTATTTTATTTTATTTTAGAATATAAAAAATTAAATTTAATTGAATTAAATTTCTTTTTAACTTACACAACACAATTTTTTTTACAAATAAAAAATAATTTTTTAAACTAATTTTTTTTTTTTTTTTTTTTTTTTTTTTTTTTGAAAAGAAAAACAGTTGAAAATAAATTTCGTCTACCATAAAAATTAAAATTTTTAAAATTTTATTTAATATAAATATATATAAAGAAAATAATACAGAAAATTTTATAAATATATTAATAATAATAAATTATTGGTTTATCGACTTTTCTTTAATATAGATATGACCCATATTTTTATTAATATATTTGTATATTTGATCATGCTTCTATTCTTGTTGGGGATTTTAACATGAAAACAGTGGACCTTGAAGAAAAAATATCACCGATTAATGGTTGGATAATTTTACCTCTCAATAGTTCAAGAATCTCTTGGGTTCAAGGTAATTTATCTTCAGATATTGATCATGCTTTGGTTAATTATAAAATGTTGAACCTTATATCTTATGCTTCCTTTATTGATTATCACCCAGGTGCATTTCGAAAATATGTATTTCGAAAACTTGTATTTCGTAAAAGTGCATTTCGGAAAAAATGGCGCATTATAATGTAATAAATAAATAAATTAATAAATAAATTATAAAATAAATAAATTATAAAGTAAATAAATTATTAAATAATAATAAATAAATTAATAATAAAAAATTAATAAAAATAAATAAATAATAAATAAATTAATAAATAAAATAAATAATAAATAAAAAAAATTAAATAAAAAATAAATTTAATTATAAATTAATCAATATTATAAATATAAAAGTATTTATTATTAAAAATATTTAAAATCATATTAATTGATACTTAAATTAACCATTTTTTATACGGTTTTAATATTCTAATATAAATTTCTTATTTATTTTTAATTCTTGAAATTTTATTCTTCTCTTTTAATAACGTATTAGTATATTTAATAAATAACAATTGAAATATGCTGTTAATTATTATTATTAATCATAAATTAGCGAATAATTTTTTATTTTATTATTATATATTAAAATGTAATTGTGTATACTTTATATTTTTGAATAAGACTTTAAAGTATAAATTATTAATAAAAAATAAATTAAGATATCAATATCAAAATCATATATATTTTAACAGTATTTTATTTAAAAATGTTTTCGAAATACAAATTTTCGAAATGCACCACCATCGCAAAATACAACACTCTAATAAATAATAATAATTAGGTTAGGCATTCTTATTAATACCTTTATAATAAAAAATAAAATAAAAAGAATAAATATTTTTTTTAATCATTAAAAAATAAAATAAAACAAAATAAAAAATAAAAAAACATTTTTTTAAAAAAAATTAATAATAAAATAAATAAATGAAATAATAAATAAAGAAATAATAAATAATTAATAATTAAATAAATGTTTTATTTTTCAACATAAAAAAAAAGAATATATTTTTTTTAAATATAAAAAAAAAAGAATATATTTTTTTTAAACATTAAAAAAAGTAAAATAAAAATAAGTAAACATTTTATTTTTTAAACATTAAAAAAAGTAAAATAAAAATAAGTAAACATTTTATTTTTTAAACATTAAAAAATAAAATAAAAATAAGTAAACATTTTATTTTTAAGCATTAAAAAATAAAATAAACCAAAATAAAAAATAAAAAAAAAACATTTTTTTAAAATAAATAAATAAAATAATAAATAAAGAAATAATAAATAATTAATAATTAAATAAATGTTTAAAAAATCAATTGTTTACTTATTTTTATTTTATTTTTTAATGTTTAAAAAAAAAAGTTTTCTTTTTTTTATATTTAAAAAATAAAACATTTATTTATTATTTATTTATTATTTCTTTATTTATTATTTTATTTATTATTAATTTTTTTTAAAAAAATGTTTTTTTATTTTTTATTTTGTTTTAATTTATTCGCCAAATTTTTGGTGGCTTTTATATTTACGTCATAAAATATCAACACAATTATTATTAACGCCATAAATTAAATATATGGCTTTAAAAAAATTATAGAAATAAGCCACAAAACAATGACACAATTGTATATACGCCCCACGTAATTATACGTGACTTAAAAATTTTTGCAAATTGCAACTTTATTTATTTAATTAATTATTATTTATTTATTTAATTTTTAATGAAATTAAGTGGCTTTAAATAAAAAATATTCAAGCCATTTTACGAAATACAAGTTTTTTAAATACAAATTTTCGAAATGCAACTCTCGTCTCTGATCATAAACCAATGTTAGTATATTGTAAGAAAAATTTTGTTGATCTCTCCTTTACTCACCCAAAAAAGGTTGTTCAATGGAATAGAATTCGCTGTAAGGAAATGAAAAACGATATTGTTGACAATAACAAGTTTGCTATTTTAAATAATGAGATCTTTAATAATCCTTCTCTTTCTATTGATGATCTAGTTGATAAGTTTATTAATACTTCTAATTCAATTGCAGAGGACCTTGAAATTACATCTTCTACTGAAATTAGGAAATCAATGTTCCATATGTCACGTAATATTTACTGTCTTCAAAGAATCAAAAGCTTGAAGTATCGACAAATTAAAAAGAGCCATTTGGATTATGAACCTAATCAATTTATTATCCTTGTTGCATCTTATAATAAATTATGCCAATCTATTCATAAAAAATGTAATGAATTTAGAAGACAAAACTATTTATTTTGGATTAAAGTAGGCTGCGAGGCTACCTTAAAAAATGACAGCAGAAAATCATGGTCATGGATTAAGAAGAATATTAAAAATAACAATCAGGAGTTATTTATACCTCATCCTATCAGAGACCACCAAGATAACTTAGTGTATAGTACTAAAGATCAATTAGATGTTTGGTGCAATTATTATAAGAAACTTAGTTATGACTCTACTGGACATAGCATGAATAAAAAATTCTGGAAGAATTCTCCCGCTATTAATCGTATAAAGAGTGGAAATAACATAGTATGGGATATTAACCAAGATATCAGCATTGAAGAAATCAAAAAGGCCATCCTTTCTATCCCTAACTTTAAAGCCTCAGGTCCCGATGGTATCCCTATTGAATTTTATAAAGCTTTAATTCCTGATTCCTCTTCGAATGACTCTGTAAATAATGATTCCTATGTTCCGGCTGGTCTTAGTTGTTTCTATTTCTTAATTAATCGTATTTGGAATGGTGATTTTCCTATTTTTTGGAATAATGCATCCATTGTTTCTATTCCAAAAAAAGGCGATCTTTCTAATTGTGATAACTATCGTGGTATCTCACTTATCAATAATGGTATTAAGATTCTTTCGAAAACTATTGCTTCTAGAATTTCTGAATATGGTATAAGTCATGGATTCATCAGACCAGAACAATTTGGCTTTCGGAATAAGGAAGAATGTATTAGTCTTTATATCTCTATTCTTTCTATTTGTCAAAGACGTAAATTCAAAGGGGAAGATACTTATATAGCTTTTCTGGACCTTAAAAAAGCTTACGATTCTGTGCCCATATATAACATCTTGTCGAAAATTTATACTCTTGGTATACAAGGAAAATGCTTTCAATTTTTGGAGAACTTATATCTGTCTTCTAAAGCTTGTGTTAAAATTAATGGACAATTTTCCGATTCTTTCAGAATACTTAAAGGAGTTCGACAAGGATGTCCCTTATCTCCTATACTTTTTAATTTGTTTATCAACGACATCTTCAACGATTGCCTGCATAATGGTGTGAAAATAGATACTGAATATTGTTGTGGAGGATTATTTGCTGATGATATTGTTCTTTGTGCCCCTAGTAAATCTCATATGAACAAACTTCTTCGTTTAGTTGGTAAATGGGCTAAGGAAAACGAGATGACTTTTGGAATTAATAAATGTGGCACATTAGCTGTTAGACATGAAAATTCGGAATATATTCTTAGAGAGGACCCTACCTTTTATTTAACAGGAATCGCAATCCCTAAAACAGATTGTTATACTTACCTTGGTGTTCCCTTTCACAAATCTCTAGATTTAAAATTCGTTATTAGTAAAATGAAAAATAAAGTTAGTAAGGCTTTGTTTTCAATTCAGGGTTTTTTAAAAAATGATCTGATTCCTATTCCTCTTAAAAGAACTTTATTCTCTGCAAAAGTTATTGGACAAGTTTTCTATTACGCGCCTTTGCTTGGTTCTAACAAAAACAATACTAGTTCTACACAAACAATAATTAACAAAGGTTTTTATTGGATTTTAGGCTACTCGAAACCTAATTCTTTTGTTTCTATTTATTGCATCTCAAAAGAACTCAATATTCCTCCACTTTCTGGTAAATGTGCTTTAGCTCAGGTTAGATGTTTTAATAAGTGGAAGGACTCCAACTGCATTATCTCAAAGATAGTTAATAATGTTGCTACAACAAGAAAATGGACTTGGGACAAAGAAAGTAAAATATTAAATGATAAATTAAACAATATTTCATCCTCTACTAAAGAAATTATGGAATTCTATTGGGACAGAGACATGAACAGTGATAAATCAATTAAAGCTAAAACTTATAAATTGTACAAATTTGAAGAATCAAGAAGTTACTTAAAGCTTAATCTAGAATTTCCTGAATATAGCAAAGGTTTTCGGTGGATACTTAGGGCAAGATGTGGATATAAAATTGATGCTAGAGTTGCAAAAGCTGCTAAAATGATTAATAATTCTTGTCCTAATTGTTGTTCATGTTGTTTCCATTGTGACAGTTATCAGAGAATTGATCATTGGTTTATAAATTGTTTCTTATTTAAAAATCTTCGTATTGATCACTTCTCTGATTTAGATAGAAATTTTTTTTATTTTTTAGATAGTCTTTTTAATAGTTTAGTTAGGACCAGTAATAACCCTAGTGTGGATAATAGAATAAATAATATTGTTAAGGGTTATAAAAGTAGTAATAATAGTATAAGTAATATAGATATATTAGGTAGTAAAAAAATAGTTAATAGGTATAGAATATATATTTTTTTAATTGGTGGTAGAGATTATGGTTTTAGTGATAGAATTAACAATAGTCCATACAAAAAGGAATGGGAATGTTTGTTTAAGTGTCAGACTGAATCTGGTACTTATTCAAAATCCCCATTCTTGTTGCGATCTGCGGCTCTATTGAATGATATCATGCCTGTTGTCTGTAAAAGACAACATATATTATTCAATAAATTTAAAACCAACCTCTCCAGGAACGTCAATGCTGATAACACAGTAGGACAGCCTAGTAGGGCAAATGCCGATCCTATTTCCGACCCTAGTGGAATAGGATAGATCAATTTTACTTTAATTCTATATTTAGAATTAAGGGCTTGTATGGATTTATTGTTTTTAAATATTATTATACTTCTTTTTTTCCTCCAGTATTATCTATTATTATCTATAATATTTTACTGGTTTTTATTTTTTTTTAGTATCATTTTTTTTCATTATGTGTTTTTTTTATGATTCATGTATTTTAATATTTAAATTCAATAAAGTTGACGTACAAATTGTGTGCCATAAAAAAAAAAAAAAAAAAAAAAAAAAAAAAAAAAAAAATTAAATGGAAAATACACGTGATTTAATTATTAATATAATCATAAAAATGTTCATTTAAATATCTTTTACAATCTTTTTTTATTATTTTTATTTAAGGACAATTTAATAAAAGCTTTATTATTTTATTAAAAATTGGTATATTAATCTATTATAATACTAAAAAGTAAGTTATTTTATAGGAAATGCATATTTTAATATATTAAATATAACTATATAATTAAATATTAAGTTATTTATTTAATGGAAAAAAATATAGTTTTTTGAAACAAAGGAATTAAATTAATTGAAAAAATTTTATTAAATCGAATTATTCTTATTTAAAATGAAAGATAATATTATAAAGTGTTTTTCTACTTTTCTTTTAATAAAATAGTAGTGATATAAATTTAAAAAACAAAAAATTGTTTATTTAATCGAAAATAATTTTTTTTTAAAAAGAGAAATTTATTAATGAAAAATATATTATGAAAATAAATTATTCTTAATTAAAATAAAGAAAAATACCATAAAGTTTTTTATAATTTGTTTTGTTTTTTTTTTTCTTTTTCTTTTTCTTTTTTTTTTTTTTTAAATAGTAGTGTCATTTATATATATTTTCTTATTAATTATTTATTTTTTTTTAATCATAAAATTAAATATTAATATTTATTTATAATATATATATTAATTGATTAATCATTATATAAAAATAATATTTTATTTAAATTAATTGCATTGAAAATTAATTGTATATTATTAATTCTTTTATATTTTATTTTATTTTATTTTATTTTATTTTATTAAATTAAATTATATTATATTATATTATATATATTGTTTTATGCATGAATAAATCAATATTTTTACAGTGAGCAAAAGACAAAGCAAAGAAAAGGATGATGATATTACTGATAATGAATCTATTGAATCAGAAGAAAATAATGAAGAAGAATATTCTGTAGAGAAAGTTCTTGATGTGAAAGTTGAAAAGGTATTATTTACAAAATTCATTTTTTTAATATAATTTTTAAATAAGAGAATAATAAAATCTTTTCAGTATTTTTTTTTTTTTTTTTTTTTTTTTTGAATATTTAATAAATTATTATTAACTTATTATTTTGATTATATTTATTAAAATATTATTTTTCTTTTATTAAAATAAATTATTTATCTTGAATATACGAAATATTAATATCTTTAAGGGCCAAAAATATTATTTAATTAAATGGGAAGGTTATTCATCAGATGACAATTCTTGGGAACGTGAAGAAGATTGTGTAAATATTCTTTTATAAATGAGATTTATTAAAACAATTTTTATGTTAAATATTTAAATAAAATTCATTAATGTTTTTTTATCTATTAATATGTTCTATTAAAAAAAAAGGCTTGTAAAGATTTAATTGAAGAATTTTATAGAAATAGAGAAAAGCAGAAAAATAAAAAGAGAGAAAAGTCCTCATCTAAGGCTGTAGAAGAAGAAGAAGAAAAGAATAATAAAAAGAGAGTAATATATCATTACAAAGTTTAAATATATAATATAATATTATTAAAAAACTTAATTTTTTGTTCTAATTTCTATATATTTTTTTATAATATATATTTTTTTGTAATATATATTTTTTTGTAATATATATTTTTTTGTAATTTTTATTATCACATATTATAATATTATTATAATATATGTTTATTATTTTAAATTATTTGTCATTATGAAATATCAAAAGAAATCAACAGAAAGTAATGATCAAAAATCAAAACAAAGAAAATCAGTTAAGACAGTAAAAGATGAAGAGGAATCGAAAAAAAAACCAAATGATAAATTAGATGTTACAAAAGATAAAGAAAAGGAAAAAATAGGTAAATTATTATAACTATTTTAAAATATAATTATGATAATAATAATAATAATGATAATAATATAATTGTAAATATAATAATAAATATATCTTTTCTTTTTACTTTATAAAAATATTTTTCATTACATTTCTGTATTAATTATATATGTCTTTTTTTTTTTTTTTTTTTTTTTTTTTTTAACAGAATATTATCATTGTTATGTACCAGAAGGACGACTTCCTTGGTCAAAATTACGTAAAGATTCATGGGAAAATTTAATTGATCATATTGAATCTATCGAAGAAGTAGATGAATCAGTAAGCAAAAAATATAAGAATGAAATTATAAAACTAAAAGTTTATGTTCTTTGGAAGGATGGTGTTAGAAGTGTTCATAGTAACCAAGTAACTAACGACAAATGCCCTAAAAAGGTAAAATAATAATTATAATTATAATAATAATAAATGTTTATATTTATTATTTCTTCATTAATATAATATAAATAATAATATATAAATACTTGTTTTTTATTTATATTTTTTCTTATAGATGATTGAATTTTATGAAAACCGTATTAGTTTCTTAAAGAAATAAACCAATAAAATAAAAAGAAGAATATCATATAATATACAGCATATATTATTTAGTATATAATTACCAATTAATAAATGAAATTTAATTATTTTGTCATTTACATTATTTATATAAAAAATGTAAAGATGTCAGACAAGAGAATGCTATAATAATGATAATAGTAATAATAATAATAATAATAATAATAATATATTAATTATTATTCTCGATGGGCTATTCTATACATCGTTATTCCTAATAATATTATATTTATAATAATTTAATATCTTTATATAATATTATTTAATAATAATATTATTATTATTATTTCTATTATTATTTTTTTTTACAATAAATCAATGAAGAAATATACTATTAAATATTAGTTTTTACTTATATATATATAAAATATTTAAATTTTATCTAAAAAAAAAAAAAATATGTATTAAAATTTTATTTTCATATTCACTTTTTTAACAAACAATTGAAATAATTTTCTTAATCTATATATAAGAATATTATTTAGATTAATTATTTCAATGGATTACTTTTTATTTTCTATTCATACTTTATTTTTTAAATTAAATCATTTGTAATGTATATTATATATATATATAATATTGTTTTTAATGATGAAAATGTATTAATTTTATAAAAATTTAATAAAAAATAAAATATACTTTTTTGTCTTTTTTTGTATCAATAATTTTAAAATTCATATATTCCATTTAATTTTGTTTTAAATTAAATTTTTATTGTATACATATTTAATTATTTTATTAAATTCGTTCAAACCTTATTTAAATATTTTGAAAAAAATTATGTATATATTTTTCAAGTATAAAATTTTATATTGCCAAAAAAAAAAAAAAAAAAATATTTTTGGTTTTATTAAAATTTAACATTTATTTCTAATACAATTTAAAAAATACAAATAAACGATGAACTATTAAAATTAAAAATTAAAATTAAAAAGTATTTCTTTTTATATATTTTAAATATTATACTATGTATTATAATAAATTGTAAATAAATAAAATAAAAAATAAAAAACATGTTAACCATGTTAATATTATCTAATCTAATAATCTATTTATTATTAATAAATAAAAAAATCAATTTTAATACTAATGAAAAAATGAAAAAAAAAAAAATGAAGAATTTTAATGATTTCATTATTACATTCTATTATATAATTTGTAATTTAAATTTATTCAGTCCATATACAGATTTTTGAATCTTCACCACCAGTGATAATGAAATTATGCTTTTATTTATTTAATATTATGCATATATAATATTATGGTTATTGATAATCGTAATAAATATATAAAATATATAAATTTAATAATTAATCATATTAAAAAGAAAAAAAAATTGAATAAATAAATAAATAAATGTATATATATCATCTACTTACTTCATGATTCCATGTACAGGCTCTAACAATATCAGAATGACCACCCTTCATTAAACCACATAATTGAATAGTAGTAGCACCAACATGGAATACTCCGATTTCACCACTTTATAATTTAAATAATATTTATTATTTATTTAGTTCGTTAGTTATTTAAATTTATAAAATTTAATTATATGATAAAAGATTTTAAAATAAATTATATATAATTAAAAGTAATATTGTTTTGTATTAATACTTTTCACATCCAGCAATTAAATATAAACGTTGATTAATGTTATCATAATGGCAATCAATAATATATGAAATTGGAAGTTCTGGATGTGCTAATAATGATCTGATATCACCAAATTCATTAACGACATCACCCTTTTATCAAGGAAAAATTATAGATTCATATAAGATAAAATAACAAAAAATATAATTATTAATATTGTTAAATTATAATAATAATAATAATAATATTAATATTAATATTATTATTAATATAAATATTTACTTCATCAGAGGTATACATTGAAAAAGTTTCAACATGTGTTAATGAATATAAATATTCATATTCTGGACCGAAATAACCCAATGTATTAATTGAATCGGCTGTAATAACAAATTGAAGTGAATCATCTTCATTTAATGAAGTAACATCAAATAAAGAAATTAAACCATCAGTGGAACCTTGATTATATTTAATTAATTATATGAGTTTATATAGTAATTGGTTAAAGATTTAAAGTTTTCATGAATTATATTTATTATTTTTTATATAAATGATATAAATATATACCAGTAACCATATTACAATCAGTATTTGGTTTGAAACTAATATATTTTTAATAATATATAATATAGAAATATTTTTATATGTTATTTATATTAGAATTAATAATTATTTTTGTTTTTTCAAATATATATACTTTGGTTATATTATGTTTTTTAATTTTGATATATTTTAATTGTCATTTGTTATTTTTATATAATATTTACCGAACCTATTATATTAAATATTTTTAATACCAAATTACAAAAAAATAATAATAAAAATATACAATTAGTATATTTAATAAATTAAAATTGAATATGTATTATAATAATATCGTACTTGAGTAATATCATCAGAATGTGAATCTGGAAATTGAGCACATAATTTATCACCATTAACATCCCTTTATATTATATTAACAAAAATTTCATAAATGTAAAAAAGAAATTTCAATATTATATTTTAATATTGAATATTAATAATAAATTAAATATTGATTTATTATTATATTATTACAATTGTAAATTTTATATAATGATTAAATGATTAAATATGTACCATAAATAAATAATAGCATCTTCACCAATAAGTTCTGTACCCTTTATTTTAATTTAAATTTAATCGTTTTATATTATAATATATAATTTAATTTATATTCAATTATTTTTTCATTATATATTATTACATTATTTTATAAACATTTTTATTGATTATAAAATTTATAGTAATTAAAAAATAAAAATAATAATAGTAATAATAATAATAATAATAATATTGAAAAAAAGCAATTATTATAATATTGAATTATCAAAATAACTTACAGCTGCTAAGACTGTTTGTGTTGGATTTACGTCAAATGAAAGAATAGCTGAAGGTAAATTAATAACTTTTGCTGGTTGTTGACTAGCACGAACATCCCAAATATTTATAGTTTTATCTTTTGAAGATGTTAATAAAGTATTTTGATTAATATATTTAGCTTCAGTAATAGTATCTCTATGACCAATTAATTCTTGTAATGGTTGTAAAGTATTGGTATCATATATATAAATATTTTTATGGGTATTAACAGTGAAAGTAGTATAATCAATGGTTGGTGCAATACCAATAACATATTGTCCATTTTGTGGTAAAGAAATAGAATTTCTCATAAAGAGTTTTGGACATGAAGCAATTGATATTGTGTCAGTCATTTTTTAATATTTATTTATTTATATTAAATTTATGATTATTAAACTAGATTTAAGATTTTATATATGTTTTTATATTATGTACTATAAAATTGATATAATAAAATTGAATTTTTAATAATTTTATTATCATTTAAGTAAATATAATATATACAATATATTATTAGATTTATTTTTTATTTTTTATTTTTATTTTTTTTTTTTTGTAAATTATTAATAAGAATTTGAAGTAGCAAATTATATAATAAAAAATATATATATACGTTAATAATAATTAATATGTTATAACAATAAATTTAATTATTTATTTTTATATTATAATAGTATTATATAAATTTAAAAAAAAAAAAAGACATGAATGATTTATTAAATACTTTTATTTTAATTATATTAATAGTATCAATATATATTATTATTACATTAAAATGGTATATTTCAAAAAGATAGTTTTAAACTATCTATATATAGATATTTAACAATAATATTATTAAAATTTAGAATTATTTTTTTTTAAAATAAAAATGTTAAAAAAAATTGATTAAATAATTTGATTTAAATGTCCAATAATAATCAATATACTATAATATATTGTTAATATAAATAATTATATAAAATTGTGTAACAAAAAAAAAAAAAAAAAAAATAAGGAAAATTATAAAGTTTATACTTATTATTATTATTTAATATTATTTAATATTACTTATTAGTTATTGTTTTAATTATTATTATTATTATTATTATTATTATTATTATTATAATTAATTTTTAAATAATAATAATAAATAATAAAAGTATTTGTATAAGCTAAAGTGGAAATGTTTATTTTGAATTATTATTTTTCCAAATCATTTGAAAAACATATAATCAATATTTATTTTCAATATATAATAAAGTATTGTTATTTAAAAAATATTTTAATGTTTTAATGAGCAAAATTAACAACAATAACAATAATAATAAAATTAACAACAATAACAATAATAATAATAATAAATAAATAAATAAATAAATATATAAATAAAATTTTAATAATAATAATTGTAATTATAAAGATTATAATACTGATTATGTATAATATCAAGAACTAACTTATTTATTATTTACTATTATTATTTAATTTATTTATACTTATATTTAAGAATTGATTAAATAATAATAGTAAATAATAAATAATAATAATAAATAATAAATAATTAATAATACTTTTGTTCTAGTGATTAATAAAAATAATGAAATAACAATATTTTTGGATTGATATACACTATTTACTTTATTTAAATAATATAAAATTTTTTGTTAAGAACAAATCTTTAATATTTTTTTTTTTTAAAAAATTAATTTGATTATAAATAAAATTTTATTTTTTATTTATTTTTTTTTTTTAATTAATTTTGTTTTGAATAATTTTTGAATTTTTTTTTTTTTTTAATTAAAAAACTGATAGAAGGTTTTCAAGTAATAAATTTATAAAATTTTAAAAAATATCATAATATGCTTTTTCATCATAAATAATATAAAATAAAAAAAAAAATAAAAATAAAAAAAAATAATAATAATATTAATATTAATAATAATATATAAAACAAGAATAAATAATAAACATTATTTTTTATTTAAAAGGATTTAATATTAATACTTTAAGCTTTTCAAAGAAAAATACTTTATTTCATGTTATTATATGAAAGCACATTTTATTAATTATTAATAAGTAAATAAAATAAAAAGTTAAAAAATCATTCATCTAGATAAATAAAAGAAGAATATAAGTTCAATATGACAGAGGAAGAAATACCAATAAAACAAAATTCTAAAAATAATCAATATTACTATAAATTAGAAAAGTTTTATAATGAAAATAGTCCATTTTATCCTTTGGTAATATCTCATTTATTATTATTATATATATATATATTAAATAATAAAAATAATAAAAAAACTTAAAAAATAAAAAATAAAAAAAAAAAAAAAAGAAAAGAAAAATCATATAAAAATAAAATAAATAATAAATATATCAAATAAATAAATATAATGAATATAATTACAAAAAATGACAATAAAAAATAAAAATAAAATATAGTATCTTCTAATTATAATTTAACTTTTATTTCTATTTTTAATTTCATATACTTTCTTTTTTATTTTATTTTATTTTATTTTATTTTGTTTTACTATTATAACTATTCTAAATTTATATATAAATTATTTATTAAAAATGAAAAAATTAAATAGTCAACACATAAAGCTTCAAATTCACAATCCTTTTCAAATCCGAAACTATGTAATATAATATATTATATTATAATAGTATATATTATTCATATATAATATTATATCGTTTTTATTAATTTTGATTTTTTTTATATAATTATTAATAAAAGTTCACTCAAGTTCATTTTATGATGATGAAACAAGAAATAATTCGATAGAAAATTTACCTATATATTCACCTTCGAAATCAGATTTTGTAGCACCAAAAAATGTATAATAAATTTTAAAAAATTTTTTATTTAATGATATATCCATAAAAATTACCTTCCTATATTATGTATATAAATTAAAATATTTTTATTTTATATATTTATATTTAATAATGATGTAATATAATAATACAAAGGAAAAAGTTTTATCAGACTATAAATTTTCACTGAAACAATTATACCCCCAACATCAAGAATATTTAATTATAGAAGATTTATTTTATGTCTTACTAGTAATTAATCATTCATATTTAAATAAATAATGATAATAATAATGATAATGATATAATAATAAAATATTATCAGATTTTAAAATATAAAATATAAAATATAAAGATTATTTTAAATAGATTATTTTTATTAAATAATATTTCTATTACTATTATTATATTTTTTATATTTTAAATTAAATTGCAAAAATTGTATATAAAAAAAAGGGTTTTGATGGAGAATATATTTATAGAATAGATAATAAAACGTCAAAAAATTTATTTATTAATGATGAAATAATAAATACAAGTACAAACAATTTTGAAATATCTAAAGACCTTGGTAATATAAATTTGAAATTCGATTTTATAATTAAATTTAACTATTCTATAATCGATATATTAACATAATTATAATTATGGATATATATAATTACAATTATTTTATTTTATTTTATTTTATTTTAATATTTTTTAAAATAAAAATAAAATAAAATAAAATAAAATAAAATATAATATAAACTATCAAAATAAAACAAATTATAAAATAATAAAAATAAAGATCAATCTTTAAAAGATTTAGTTTTTCGTATATTACCATTAGCCAATTATTATACACAAATAGAAAATTTCATTGAAACTCATTCATTATTTGAATATGGTCAAGTAAATCAAGCTTTCTCAGCTGCTATAAGAAGATTATTACAAGTAAATTTTTTTTTTTTTTTTTTTTTTTACTATTATTAATATATTTTATTTATATATATTTACTCTAATATTCTAATACTGACATCAATATAATATATATATATATGAAAAATATAAGGAATATCGTATATTAATTAATCAATTAGAACATCAATTCCATACTTCAAACACGTTTTCACTTCAAAAATTATGGTATTATATACATCCACATATTCATACTATGGCTACTTTATCATCATTAATTGAAAAAATTCAAATAAAAGAAAGTCCATTTAATCATACACAAAATAAAACAGATATCACTCCAAGTTCAAGTACAGACTTTTTTTTGATGAATAATACAAATACTGTTTTACCACGAGGTGGTGCACTTTTAACATTAATTCATAATGATATATTAGTTTATAGTGGGTAAGTTATAAAATTTTATAATGATAATAATATATATATATAAATATTTAAAAAAAAAATATTATATAATAACAGTAATAAATCAATATAAACTACATAAATTTTAAAAAATAATAATAATAATAATAATAATAATAATTATATAATTTATATCATTAATGATATAATTTAAATATTATAATATTGTAATATTTTTATTTCAAGTGATCCAATAACCAAAAAATTGTATGAATTTCTTTTATCATATGCGTCAGTACCTTATTTTAAAATTTTAAAAAGATGGATATATCATGGTGAAATTAAAGATCCATCTAATGAATTTATGGTAGAAAAGAAAAATATTAGAAAAGAAAATTTACATGAAGAATTTAATGATGTAAGAATTTAAATATTTATTATTTATTATATTATATATATATATATATATATAAAATATAAATTTCATGAAATTTAATAATATAATTATATTATTTATTATTTGTCATATATTAATTATAAAGATGTATTGGGAACAATGCTATACATTAAGGGAAGAAGCTATACCAACATTCTTAGCATCATATAAAAATAAAATTTTAGCAGCAGGAAAATATTTAAATGTTATAAAAGAATATAAACGAGAAGAAACAGGAAAATTACTTGGATATAATTTTTTAAGTAGTAATGAATCAATAGAAAAAGAAGGTGTCTTAAGTAAAATACCGTATATGGAAGCAGATGAATTAATGAAAACTATAGGAGAAGGAAGGTAATATATAAAGGGATAATTAATATATATATATATATATATATATATTTAAAAAAAAAAAAAAAAAAAAAAAGAAAATAGAAAAGAAAAGAAATATATTTATTAATATATATATAATATTTCAATTTTTTTTTAATATAATAAAAAAAAGATATAAAGTTGAAATCGATCTTGCATATCATTCAGCAAATAAAGCATTAATAGATTTAATATTTAAAGAACAACATTTAATTGAAAGATTAAGGTATATAATATAATTAATTATTTATATTTTATATATTTATTTAAAATAAATATAATGATTATATAATAATTATATAATATATATTTTATATATATAATATTTAATAATAATAATAATAATAATCATAAATAAGATCAATAAAGCATTATCTTTTCCTTGATCAATCTGATTTCTTAACACATTTCCTTGATATTGCTTCATCTGAATTAGAAAAACGTTCAAAAGATATATCTCTTACTAAACTTCAATCTTTATTAGATATTTCATTACGTAATCCATCATCAGTTTCATCACAAGATCCATATAACGAAAATGTAAAAGTTGAAATGAGTCGTTGTAGTTTAATTGAACAACTTTTAAAAATTAATAGTATTGTTGGTGTAGGTGTTGAAACAATTCAACAAAGTGTTAAAGATTTAAAAACCTATAAACAAAATTGGAATACTTTACGTGATAGTGTGAAAACTTTAACAGAAAATCATACATTAACTGGTAAATATATCATAAAATAATTATTTTATATTTAAAAAATAAATATAAAATATAGTGTTTTATTTTATTTAATTTTATTTTAAAGAATTTATTTATTTATTTATATATTTATTTATTTATTTATTTATTTATTTATTTATTTATTTATTTATTTATTTATTTATTTATTTATTTATTTATTTATTTATTTATTTATTTATTTATTTATTTATTTATTTATTTATTTATTTATTTATTTATTTATTTATTTATTTATTTATTATAAAATTTTTATAATATATAATTTTTTTAAATATTTTTTAAAAAATAAAAAATATAATTTTATATATATACAAGGTTTTGATGCTTTCACCTTAAATTATTCTGTAAAATTTCCATTAACTTTAATTTTAAATATGACGGCAATGACAAAATATCAATTATTATTTAGACATATTTTTTCATGTAAATATGTTGAAAAACGTTTAGCTGAAAGTTGGTTATTACAATCTTCATCTAAAATAAATATATGGAAAGGTCGTAAAGAAAAAAGAGCCAAGGATACCCAAACTACTTTACTATCCCTTCGTATTTATTCCTTACGTTCAAAAATGTTAAATTTTGTTCAACAATTTATGTATTATGTTTGCTTTGAAGTTTTAGAACCTAATTGGGTTCTTATGGAACAAAAAATTAAAAAGGCAACCACTGTAGAAGAAGTATTAAAAATTCATAGTGATTTTCAAGATACCTGTTTAAAAGAATGTATGCTTACTACACCTAATTCATTAAAGGTAATATATATATATATATATACAATACTATTAAAATAATAATAATTAATTTAATTAATTATATTATATTATATTAAAAAAATATATGTTTGAAACAAATGATTAAAATATATATATATATATATATATATATATATATATATATTCTTTTCTTTTCTTTTCTTTTCTTTTCTTTTCATTTAAAAAAAAAAGATTTTTAATGAAATTATGATGACTTGTAAAAAATTTGTAAAATTTTTTGAATGGTGTATTAGTGATAGTAATAGTAGTACTACAGTAATGAATATGGCCCCTGATGATATGGATATAGATAGTTATAGTCAAAGTCAAGAAGATTTAACTACTGTTGGTGAATCATCATCATCAATAAAAATATCTAATCGTTCTCATCCATTAATTATATTAAAACATTATGAAGATAACTTTTTATATCATCTTAAAAAATTAATTGATATATTCCATTTTTCAACTGTAGAAAGTTCCATATTTACAAGTTTACTTACACGTTTAGATTATAATCAATATTATTATCATCTTCAAAGTTTAACGATAAGACCTTCTACCATTAATATGCAATTAGATAGTAATGAAGAAAAAAAAGGAAGAAATAATAGTAGTAATAATAATAACAATAATAATAATGATGATGATGATGATGATGATGATGAAAGTGAAGAAGAAGAAGAAGAAGAGGATGATGATGATGAAAATGAAAGTTCATCTAATACAATGAAAAAAAATAAAAATAATATGGATCTTGATTCCAGTCAATATTCTTCAATTAGTAATAGTATGGAAAATATTTAAAAAAAAAAAAAAAAAAAAAAAAGTAAAGATAATAATAATTTTTTATATATATAAAATAAAATTAAGAATAAGAATATAGTAAAAAAAAAATAATAATAAATTAAAAAAAAAATTAAAAATAAATATTTACAATTAAAAGAAAGATATTAAATATTAAAAAAATAAAATAAAATAAATAAATAAAAAAAAATTATATATACATAATATATAATATAGTAATAAAAAAAATTTTTTTAAGTAGTTTTATTTTATTATAATTTATTTTTTTTATTTAATTTTTATTTATTTATTTATTTTTTTTTTTTTTTTTTTTTTTTTTTTACTTTTATTTACTTTTCATATTTATTTTTATTTTTAATATATAATGATTATCATTATAATTAGTTATTATTATTAGTGTTGTTTTTTATAATAATTAATTTATTATTATTATTTATATTTATTTTATTTTTATTTTTGTTTTTATTTTTTATTTTATTATAATATTACTATAATATTATGATAATATATATTATTTTAATATTAAAGATTAAATATTATTGGAATTTATTGAATAAATTAATTAAATTATCAATAGTAATTACTGTTTTTCATTTTTTTACAATTACTTTTATTATTCTATAGAATATATTATATTATATTTTTTTTTTTTTTTTTTTGGTATATTAAATAAAAGAAAAAAAAAAGAGGGATTTTTCTTTTTCTTTTTCTTTTTTTTTTTTTTTTTTTTTTTGTTAAAATTTTCTATTCTGTTATCTTAAAAAATTATATATATATTTGCAAATTGATAAATATTATAGTATATCATATTGATATATCAAAAAGACATAACAAATATAATATACATTAAAAATATACATTTATAGTATATTTTACTTATATGATTTTTTTTTTTGTTTTTTTAACAATTTTAATTGCTTGATTAAGTGTTTCTAGTTATTTTTTGCATACATATTAACATACATTTGTACTAATGATTTATAACCTAATTCATCACCACAACGTAATAAATTAGCAGCATCACAATTTAATGGACTACTTGGTTCTGGTTGTACTAATAAAAGACAAATAGCCATACAAGCTGATTGTAAAGTCCAAGCAGGTGACCATTCTGTTTTTAATAAATCTAAACAAATTTCACCAGTCTTTTTTTTTTTTTTTTTTTTTTTGATATAATAATATTTTAATAATAAATATTAAATATCAATAATAATAATTAATAAATAATAATATAATAATAATAAATATATATTATTGATTTAATTTTATCAATTTAATTTAATATCTTTTATATATTTTTATTAAATAATTAATAAATGTTTTTTTTTTTTTTTTTTCTTTTTTTTTTTTCTTTTCTATATATTACCTTAAAATGAACATTTGGATGGCAAACTTTTGTTACAAAACGAATTTTTGGTGGTTGTATTGGATAAGTCTTTGGTACACTAATAGCAAGTTCAAATCTACCTCCTTTATAAATTAATAAAGTAAATTATAATAAAAAAAAAATATATATATATATATTTTTTTGACGATAAATATTAAATTTAATATTAATATTACTAATTATTACGATTTTTATATCATTAAAAATAATAAAATAAAATAAAATAAAATAAAATAAAAAAAAAATAAAAAATAATAATAGTAAAAATAAAAATATAAAATAAAAGAAGTAAAAAAAAAAAAAAATACTAACCTTTATAACAAGAATCCTCTTGACCTAAAATAACAGCTTTCCATTCTAATAAATTATCATCACTAATTGGATGAAGTTCTGGAATTTGTTCATTTGGTGAATGTTGAAGATTCTTTAACTATATATGAAAAAAATTACATATTTTGATATTAATAATATGTATTATAAAAAATTAATTAAATTTTATTTAAATTTATTAATGTGAATAATAATTTCTTCTATAATTATATATAAATTTCTAATATGATGATAAGAAATTAATTAAATTTTATTTAAATTTATTGTGAATATAATATTTCTTCCATAAATTCATATATTGTATTTATAAATTTTTTTATTTATTTATTTGTTCTTATCTTTGATAAAATGTTTAATGATTTATTTCCATCTTTATACTTCATTAATTTTATATTTTATTAATAATGAAATTTCAACTTTTGATTCAAATTTTTATTTTATGGCAATTATTTGAGATTTTATAGTATATATAAAAATATATATTTTAAAACTTCATAATTGAAATTACTAATTTTAAAAAATATATACTTTATAATTCACTAAATAACAAATAAAACATAATGTAATATATATATATATATATATCATAATTATATGTGAATAAATGTAATAATTTTTCCTTATTCTTCAATTTTTGTGACTATTTTTCTTT
The DNA here is from genome assembly GCA_002104895.1 of Anaeromyces robustus. Taxonomy (NCBI): domain Eukaryota; kingdom Fungi; phylum Neocallimastigomycota; class Neocallimastigomycetes; order Neocallimastigales; family Neocallimastigaceae; genus Anaeromyces; species Anaeromyces robustus. The sequence goes on from MCFG01000331.1 coordinate 20,873, forward strand.
ATTTCTAATTTATTCAAGAATAGACATTTAAAATGTAACCATAATAATAATTTTTTTTTGTTATTTTTTTTTTGTTTGGCAAAATCATGAATTCAAAATGTGTTTTTAAAAAAGCTTGTAAATTAAGTATATATGAAATTAATTACCTCTTTAATTAATCTTTTAATTATATAAGAATATAATATATTAAAATAAAATAAAATAAAATAAATATTAAATATAATGAATAATTATTATTATTGTTGTATTATAAAAAAAAAATACAATTATATATATATATAAAACCTTTTGGTCACAGTATCCATTTTATATACTTGTTAATGAAATTTAAGAAAAAAAATACTATTATTTTTAAAAAATATATAAATAAAAATATAATAATAAAAAAAAATAAAGTATGTTAATAATTTTTTTATTTAATTTTATGTTATTTTATTTTTATTTATTTTATTTTATTTTATTTTATTTTATTTTATTTTATTTTATTTTATTTTATTTTATTTTATTTTATTTTATTTTATTTTATTTTATTTTATTTTATTTTATTTTATTTTATTTTAGAATATAAAAAATTAAATTTAATTGAATTAAATTTCTTTTTAACTTACACAACACAATTTTTTTTACAAATAAAAAATAATTTTTTAAACTAATTTTTTTTTTTTTTTTTTTTTTTTTTTTTTTTGAAAAGAAAAACAGTTGAAAATAAATTTCGTCTACCATAAAAATTAAAATTTTTAAAATTTTATTTAATATAAATATATATAAAGAAAATAATACAGAAAATTTTATAAATATATTAATAATAATAAATTATTGGTTTATCGACTTTTCTTTAATATAGATATGACCCATATTTTTATTAATATATTTGTATATTTGATCTAAAATAATTTTTTTATCATTAATAATTATTATAATCATTATTATTAATAATAATATTATTAATATTAAAATATTTCTAAATATTTTTAATAATAATAATAATAATAATATATAGCAAATAATTATAAAAAAAAAAAAAAAAGAGTAAATAATATAATTAGTATAATTTTTTTATTTTCAAATATATAATTATTAAGTGGTTATGATATATAATTATAATTTATAGATATACATTTATAATTTGAATTAATGATATATTTTTTTAATCATGAATTTCTTTTTTAATATATAAAAATTATTCGATTATTAGATGAAGTTTTAGTTTAGACTTAGATTAGTTTCATTTATATCTTAAAAATAAATATCAGTATTAATCAAAAAAAAAAGATAATTTTGTCATAAATTTTTTAATTTATTTATTTATTTATTTATTAAGTCTTATATTCTTTTTGATGCATCTTCTTCTGATTATTTAAGGTTTATCATTATAGAATAAATAATATATAATTTGATAAAGATATAAGATATTTTATCTATATAATGATTTTTTGATATTTTATATATATGTTTTATTATATAATATATAAATATTAAAAATATGAAAATATGATTATAACTATATATATATATATATATATATATATTTTTTTTTTTTGATTAGACTAATATTTGTATAGAAGTTTTAAATATATTAAATAATTATATTTTAACCAGAGTTGTCCTTTATTTTTATTTTATTTTATTTTTATTTATTTTCTTTTTTTTTTTATGTTTTTAATTAAATTTGCTAATAAAATAGGCATTATGTCTTTTATTTTATTTTATTTTTATTTTTTTCTTTTTTTTTTTTATGTTTTTAATTAAATTTGCTAATAAAATAGGCATTATATAAGAAAAAATTTTTTTATTTAATGAATAGTAAAAATAATTTAAAGAAGATAGAATTAAATAGACGACTTCATAAATGACTTAATCTTGGAAATAATATTACCTTATGAAGTCGCCTATTTAATTCTAAGTCATTATTCAATTTTTAAAAAAAATAATTATTCTATATGATTTATTTCTCAATTGCCATACCACATTTCAATTTCAATGATACTTTAAACAAAACAAAAAAAAAACATATATTTAAAACCACACACACACAAATATCAAATAATAAAAACACTTTTTTATTATTATTTTATTATATTTATTAATTTTATTTGTTTTTTTTTTTTTTTTTTTTTATTTTTATTTTTATTATTTATTTGTTTTATATATATATATATTATATATTATATATATATATTAATGTAGTAAAGATTTTTGTTTTTGTTTTTACGATATTTTTTTTTTTTGTTTATTACTTAATTATTTATTTATTATTTATTTGTTTTATTCTATTTTGTTTTTTATTTTTGTTTTTGTTTTTATTTTTATTTTTATTTTGTTTTTATTTTGTTTTTATTTTATTTTTAATTTTTTATTTTATTCTTGTTTTTTTTATTTTATTAATATTTGTTGCGTTTTATATCTAATGATATAGAGGATTTTATACGCTTTTTTTTTTTTTAGTTCGTTTTGGTGTTTTTTTTTTTCGTTTTTCGTTTTTCGTTTTTTTTTTTTTTTTTTTTTTATATATAAATATAATAAATAAAAATTATATAAATAAATGAAATCCATGATTATATATATTATTTTTATAAATATATTAAAAATAAAAAAAAAAAAAAATAAAAAGTATATGAATAACTTAGTTATAATTAATAAAATAATATATATTAATATGATTAAAAAAAAAAATCAATAAATAAAATAAAATAAAATAAAAAATAAAAAAAAAAAAAACTATAGTTTTAAAACTTTTATAATTATTTTTCGTTTCAATTTTTTTAAAGTATTTTTATTTTATTAGGGAATAAAAAATAAAAAAAAATGATATATATTAATTAAATTAAGAATTATGTGTGCTTGTTGCTATATATAATGCTAATAACTAAAATTATTAACTTGATTTAAAAGACTTTTATATATAATTTATCTCTATACTATATATAATAATCTTTTTTTTTTTTTTTTTTTTTTTTTTTTTTTTAATTTATAAAAAAAAAAAAAAAATGTAAAAAAATTTAAAATTATACTTTGCAAAAGAATATATATATTTTTTAATAAAATATAAAATTAAACAAAAAAACAAAAAAAAGAAAAAAAAATGAAATGAGAAATAAAAATTTTATATAAATAAATATAAAATAATCGTATTATATATTGGGATGACTATAATTTTTTTTTCTCTTTTTTTTTTTTTTTTTTTTTCTTTTTTTTTTCTTCTATGTATCAAAAATTAATTATTATTATTATTATTATTATTAATGATTATTATTAGTTGTAATTATTATTAGTTGTAATTATTATGTTTCTGATAAGACTAAACATAAAACGCTTAAAATGAACCAGTTTATTACATTTACAAAAAAGAAAAATTGAATAAAAAAAGAATTATATAAAAAATTTATAAAATGGTATATTTTATTGGTGGGTTTCCAATAATGATTAATATTTTATATTTCTTTTCAAATAATTTTTTTTTTTTTCATTTTGAATACTTCCATTTGGAATTAAAAAAAAAAAAATCATTTTAATTTTCATTCTGTGAATTACTGCTTAAAACTTTTTCAAATGGTCCAGGTTCTGGATACATAAATTTTAAGAATTCTCTTAATTGTTCACCAGCTTCTGGATATGTATAATCATCATTTAAATTATACATTAATAAAGTTTCAGATTCCACAATTTCTTTAAATAAATTTTGATTATGTCTACAATTATCATAAATGGCACCAAAAGTAAATAATTTTTTTACATATTCTTCACTCATAATATGAAAACCATACTTTAAAATAGTACGTATATGTTTTTCATTATTATTATCATTATTCAAATTCTTTTCAGTTTCATCTTCAGCATAAATATATGTCATATTATATTGTTTATCAAATTCTTCTTCAAAATTTGATGAGGAAGCTTGATAACGTAAATAAGAAAGTTTAGAAAGTGGAGGCAAAATATCAAAACCATCACGAAAACGGTGAGTTAAAGTAAGGTTAAGATATTCCCTATAAAGTTGACGAGAAGGTTCATATAAATCACGATAGAATACATAAGGAGCATGATATAAAGAATTAATTCCAATATCTTGACCAAAAAATGATTTTAAACAGAAAGTTGTAATTGATTCTGCAGCCTCAAACTTTTGAGACCAAGAAGTTTTGAAAGTATCTTTATAACCAATACGTTTATAAGAATTAAGATTTTTATCTACTCTACGATTTTCCATATATATAATTGGAAAATGGAAATGACGAGCTGCATTTGGATAATAAGTCTTAGAATAAACTTTTTCTTCTTCATCTTTACTAAAGAAATTCTTAATACGATCTGAAAATTTTGAAGTTTTCTTAACTTCTTTCATATTTACAGATTCAAGTGAATCATTTTTTTCAATAGATGTAAAATCAGAACTCCAATTTTTATTTTCATATTCTTCTTTATTAACAAGACCACTATATACTCCATTACTTAAATCTAAAACGAATTGTTGGCCATTAATATCATCCAATACAATAATTGAATCATTTTTATTTTTTATTTCGTTTCTACCAGGAATATTTTGATTTTCAACATTTTCCATTTCCTTTATTGCTTCTTCATCAATAGCATAATGAAACATTGGATCAGGCATTGGTATAAAATTGTTATAATCTAAAAGACTACGACGATAGACACGTTGTGGTGGAACATCATTGTTTCTTTTCTCTTCTCTTTTCTTGTTGTTACCATATAAGAATTCCCATATGCCAGAATCAGTAATTTTTGTACCTTTTCTATGGTTATTAAACTTCTTTCTTTCTCTTATAATTTTTTCATTATGATTAAGAGGTTTAACTAAAGATGGGTTTAAATTATAGGCTTCTCCACCCCCGTAAAAGAATAAAGAAGGATGTACTGGACGTCTAAAGAAATAATCATCATTAATCTGAATAAACTGTTCAGAAATACCTTCAATTTTATCTAAATACCATTCAATTGCAAATGAATTAAAGGTTGGATTTACATCTTCACCTAATACATTCTTTTCTGGTAAAAGTTTTGATTGATCAATAATTTTTATACGATCAAAAGAAGGATCTAACCATTCTGGAACATGATTCGTTGGTGACACTATATATATAGTACCTTTATGCCAAATTAAATTATTTATTAATGAGCGTATTGAATAACGAAGTTCATCTACACATCTATCACGACTATCTGGTTTTGCATGTCCACCATTATATTTTGCCTTTTGTTGTAAATGTAATGGTTCTGAGCCATTAATCCATGTGTATACAATTGATATATTTGCAGCCCATTCCCATTCTGGTTCAAGTTCTGGACCACGTATTCCATTTTCAACTTCATGAGCATAACGAAGATGAAATTCTAATTCACGCATGTCTGGATAAGCATCTCTCATATTCTTACTGACATGAGTTGTTTCTTGGTCCAATAAATCATTAGCTTCTTCTAATAATAAATTTATAGCTGTTGGACGTAAGCTTTTTGGCAATACCTCAAGATCTCCTAATGGATAATAATGTATTTCAATATCCTATTTATAATTTATAATAAAAAATTAAAAGAAATATATCATATTAATATAAATATTTATAAAATTTAATAAAATTAATAATCTAAATTTATATAATAATAAAAAAAGATTCTTTATAAATTTTTAATTATTTACCTTTTGTTGTTGTCTTTGAAGATGAAAGCCATATATTATTGAATCTGTTGTATTACTCATTATTAATGTTGAAAGAAACGGTATTATTTTATCAAAACGGTAATTTAACGTTATAATGAAATACAACGCTACAGCTCCCATAGACAATATGACTATGCCTGCACTAACCAAACTAAATATTTTAGATTTGGATACTGGTTTTTCTTTTGGTTGTATAGGAGCATATTTATAACTATTTCTATTTATCTTTTCAAAAAACATTTTAATTATATATATATTTTATAAAAATATACTTTTAAATTTTAAAAATTTACTATTATATTTTATTACTAGTATATGATATTGAGAATACTCCAAATCATATATTTTGTAAAATTATAATAGTCTTATTATCTTAATTTAAATTACAATATATATCTCTCAAATTTTTATTTTTTATCTTTTTTTATCTTTTATTATGTTGGCTTTAGTAAAATATTTTTTAATAATTAAATTACTTTATTATTCAATAAATTTGTTTAGTTTGTTTTTCAATTTTTATTATTTTATATCTTTACTACTATTTTGTTTATTTTATTAATAATCTTTTTTTGTTTATTTTTATTATTTTAAAATTTTGTTAATTTTTGTTTATATTATTATTTTAATTTTGAATTTTTTAGATTTAATTTTATTTTTAATTTTTTTTTATGCTTTTCTATATCATTTTTTGTTTAATTTTTTTGGTTTTATTATGTTTTTTTTTTTTTCTATTTTATTCTTTTAATTATTATTACTTTATGATTTTATATATATCGTGATTAATTTATGGTATAACTATTATTTTCTTATTAATAGATTTTAATTAATTTGATAAAATTTATTTGATAAAAATATAGTAGTTATTATTATTAATATTATTATATTATTATTATGATAATGATTATGATTAATAATTATTGATATAATAAAATATGGATAAAATAATAATTTTCCTTATATATTATTAATTATATCTTGTAACCTTTAACTATAAAGATTATATTCTAATATTATATTATTTATAATTATTTATGATTATTATTGATGATATTAATAAATAAATAGAAGTTATAATAAATTTTTTTTATCCTTTTCTTTTTTTTTTTTGGTATATTTATTTTCTATTAATTCTATTATATTTTTATTATTTTTTTATTTCTTTTTCCCTTTATTTATTTTTTTTTATTGTTATTTTTATACTTTTCCTACTTTTTATTATTTTTTTTTTCTATTTTCTCTATATTTATTATAAGATATATAAATAAAATCAAAAAATAAAAAATTATTTAAAAAATATTATAGAAAAGCGAAAAAAAAAAAAATAAAGAAATTTTAAATTATATATATATATAAAAAAATAAAAAAAAATAATAATAATAAATAATAATAAATAAATAATAATTAATATTATAATAAGAATTAATAAAGTAATATATACTAATTAATTAATAATATATTATACAATATATTATTATTTAATTCAATTATTAAATTTTTTTATTATTTTAATAGTTAATAATATTGAATAATATATTTAATAAGAATTATAATATATAAAATATTAAATATAATAAAAAAAATATTTAATAAATATTATTAATATTAATATTAATAATTTTTTTATTTATTTTTATATTAATTATTATATATATTAATATAAAACTATATATTATAATATATTTAATATATGTATTCGTTTAATAATTTTATTAGAATTAAATACTAACAATATATTTCAATTATATTTACTAATATAAATAATATAAATAATTATTACAAAAAAACATATCAACTATATATTATAATCAAAACAAATTAAAAAAAAACAATATTGTATTATATGAATAATATATTATAATTTTTAATTATATATTATATTACACTACATATATTAATATATTTCCTTTACATTCACTTAATATAATACAAAATAATAAATAATATTTCTATTGAATAAATAATATATATATTAAATAATATATAAAAATAACATTTTGTTTATTATATTATACTAAATAAATTAATTAAAGTTCATAGGAGAGTAATATATTAAAATTTTTATAAATAAATTGTATAATATATGAACATTTTTATTAGAAAATATACACTTTATTATATAGTATAATAAATATATTTTAAATTATTGATGTAATAAATTATAAATATTAAATAACATCGAAAATAAATTGTATCCTATCATCTTTCTTACAATACAATTAAATAAATTAAATATAATACAGATTTTTGAATAATTTTATAATTTTCTATATATTGAATAGCTGACTTAAAAAATTTTCCAAAAAAAAAAAAAAATTAGTGTAAACTATAATATATTATTACATATATTAAAATATATTTGTAATATATTATAAATTTTATTTATTTTAACTTTAATATATGATAAAATTTAAAAAAAAATTGATATATAATATTAATACATATATCAATCTAATTTTTTTTTTTATTAAGAAATAATTATAATTTAGTTATATATTTAAAAACGTGAATAAAAATATAAAAATTTACAGCATTTCTATCACTATTATCAATAATCATTAATTTTTATATATTTAGTATTTTTTACTATTGAAACAAATTTTTATTATTTCTTATTATCATTTTTATTAAAATATTATAAAATATAATTAATTTTATTATGTGTGCTTTTTACTTGAATATTATTGAATTATCACTTCAATAATAATCATTATTATTAATTATTATTATTAATTAGTATTATACAGAAGAATTTGATGTTGATTCTGGAATATTTAATAAATCAATTATTTTCTATATAACATTATATAACATATTCAAATATAATAGATATATAAATTAATATATATTTATTATTTGTGTTATATTAGTTATAATGACTTATTCCTAAATTAATCTATATTTAATATATAAAATTAAAAATTAATATAAAAATTTAACTTTATTAATGGATGAAATATAGCCTAAAATGGAAACCCTTTCAATTGTATTATAATCTATTATATAAATATATTATAGTATTATAATTTATATATAATATAAATGTTTAAAAAAAATTTTTTTTTTTTTTGATTTTTTATAATTACAATCATTAATAGTTTTAATTAATTAATTTATTTATTTATTTATTTAATATTTATTTATTAATTAATTAATTAATTATGAAAAGAAGAAAAAAAAAATATTGATCTCAAATCCATCAAAAAAGTATCAAAAAAAGTATTTCCATATATTATAATATATTATTAATATTAATATCAAAAAAAATGTTACAAAAAAAAAAAAAACAACCTTGTTTTAAAATAGGTATAAAATAAAATATTTGTATTGTAATACATAATTATTATTTTAAAACATTAAAACAAGTCTATAAATAAATCTATTAATGAATTGTTATATAACTTATAATTGCCTTTTATTTTTCTAAATTTTAACATATTGATATTAAATAAAAAGAAAAAACCATTATTATATATATTATATGCTATATTTAACGATAGAATTATAAACTACTGATAATAAATTTATTATTTATACATTTATTTAGTTATATATAGTTAATTAGTTAATGGATTATATTCATATTCAAATTTACATTTACATTTATATTCTTAATTTGCTAAATTAAAAACATAAATGTAAATTAGTTACTTATTTATTTATTTATTCATTTATTCATTTATTTATTTATTTATATATTTACACAGTTCATTATTTATTACAAATTAAAGTAATACTAAAAAAAGGAATAATGTAAAAAAAAAAAAAAAAAAAAATCTTTATTATGTGTTATATCACACATAATTCATTCCTTTTTTTTTTTTATCAATACCAACATCTTAATAATAAACAATAAATATTAATATTAATATAATTTATTTACAATAAATTTATATTTTAAAATAAATCTATTATATATATAAAAAAAGATTTTTTTTTTATTTTATTTTATATCAACAGGGAATATATATAAAATCTGGTAAATAAATAAAAAGTTTTTTATTTAATATATCAATTATAAACATTTATAATTCAATATATTATTATTATATTTAAATTCTTTTTTCAATTATTTTTTTAAGATTACACAAAAAAAAAAATTATTTGGAATTTTTCCTTTTTTTTTTATTTCTTTAATTAAATAAATAATTTTATAGCAATTTTGTGTAATATTCTTTTAATTTTAAAAAATATTAAAATAATTTTTTAATATAACCAATAGTCTTATAATATAAAAAATAAAGTTTAAATATAAATTAAATTTTTAATACTTAATACATGTAAGACACTATTTTATATTAAATCAAGCATATGTGTACATGTGATTATGATACATAAATTTATAATATACACAAAAATTATGTAAACCATTCATTAAAATAATAAATAATATAAAAAACAAAAAAAAAATAATAAAAGTAATATTTAGTAATACTATTATTATTTGTTACTTGTTATTTGTTATTTGTTATTATTATTATTATTATTATTATAAATTATTATTATTATTTATTATTATTATTATTATTATTTATTGTTATTATTATTATTATTATTATTATTTATGGTTATTATCTTTTATTGGTAAAACTCTCACCTCAATCTAAAGGGAAAAAATGATATTCTTCAAAGAATTTATTATTATTTTTTTTATTTATATAGTTATTTATTTATTTATTTATTTATTTATTTATTTATTTATTTATTTATTTATTTATTTATTTATTTATTTATTTATTTATTTATTTATTTATTTATTTATTTATTTATTTATTTATTTATTTATTTATTTATTTATTTATTTATTTATTTATTTTATTTTATTTTATTTTATTTTATTTTTTCTTTTTTTCTTTTTTATGTATTTTAAAAATCTAATCTCACAAAATATTATTGGTTTTAATTTTATAAATGTAATTAAATTGTAATATAATTAATAATAAAACATTTTTTTTTAGTTTAAATATATTTTCAAATTTTATTATTTATAATTTATTTATTTATTTATATATTATTAATTTTTTTATAAAATATAAGCATATATAAATAATATATTGATATATGTATGAAAATGATAAAAATAATATATTTCCATTTCAAAACATTTATTAATAAAATCTTCATCCTAAAACAGCATTATAGAATAATCTTAGGTATTAATTATTAAATAAAATTATATTTATTATATTTTATACATATAAAACTTTTATTTATTTATGTATTAATTAATAATATAATATATAATTACATATATTATTAATATAATTAAAATAAAAAAAAACTGTCAAAGTATTTTCATAATAAAAAGTATATATATGGAAATAAAATAATAATAAAATAATTATAATAATAAAATAATAATAATATATAATAAAAAAGAATATATAAATATAAATAAACAAATAAATAATAAATAATAAATAATAAATAAATAAATAATAAATAATAAATAATAAATAAATAAATAATAAATAATAAATAATAAATAATAAATAAATAAATAATAAATAATAAATAATAAATAAATAAATAATAAATAATAAATAATAAATAATAAATATTTAAGTAGGATTATTTAAATGTTGTTATTAATATTTTTAATATTTAGTATTTATTATAATATTATTATTAATATTGTTATTAAAATGACATTAATATTTATTAATAAAAAAAAATTTTTATATAAATTTGTTATATAAAAATTTTATTATGACTTATTATGACCATGACTAATGAATACATAGCCAATCTTTGAAAAAATGATTAATAATATAATAATATAATATAATAATATAATATAATATAATATAATATAATATAATATAATATAATATAATATTATTAATACTAATTAAATTAGGAAATAATAACAAAAAATGCTAAGTGCTATTAAAAATTATTTATACCACGGTTATTATTATCAATATACTTTGGATAAATAATAATAACAAGGATAATCAAAAATTATTATAAATAAATATTATTTTTTATATATTTAATATTTAAATTCAAATTCATATTAGAGATATTAAATATTATTATCAATGTAATAATAATACTTAATATCAATATAATTATAAAAATCAATTATAAATACTTAGAGTTAAATATTTATCAATTATTATGCATAAATTATATTTATATTTAAAATATAACTTTGCGAAAAACCTTCTTAAATAATAATATTCAATTATAATTTAAGTATTTAAAATTATTATTATTATTATTATTATTATTATTATTATTATTATTATTATTATTATTATTATTATTATTATTATTATTATTATTATTATTATTTTTATTTTTATTATTAGTATTATTATTAGTATTATTATTATTATTATTCTTTAATTATTACTATTATTATTATTATTATTATTATTATTATTATTATTATTATTATTATTATTATTATTATTAAAATTCTTTTTCATAATTTTATAATAAATATATATAAAAAAAAAAAATACTTAAATTATTTAATAATAACTTATTTCCATTCAATGATTCAAAAACTTTTTTTTAACATAGGGCATATTAAACTATTATTTTATTATATATTATTTTTATATTCGTCAGATAACGTAGAAATAAGTAAGACATGGAATGTAATTCCGATGCATTCATGTGATAATATATATATTAAGTCTATATGTAAAAAAAAGTCAGATAATTAAATTTTATTTTATATGTTATTTCAAATGTTAGTAGAATTTTTTTTTTTAAAGAAAAAAAAAAAGGATAAATAAACACTTTTTGAAAATATATTAATTAATAAAGTTATTGTTTATTAATATTGTTGGAATGTGCTTAACTTTAATAACTTTTATAAAAAAAAAATAAAAAAATATAAAATTAGCTTTAAATTATCATAATTATTTTAAAATTAACACGATTAGATTTTCTAAAAAAAAAAAAATCAAAATTAAGAAATTAAAGTGTCTTAACTTGTTTATTTTTGATCTTAAACTAAAATATAATTTATATAATTAAATAAAACAAAATAAAATAAAATAAAATAAAATAAAATAAAATAAAATAAAACAAAATAAAATTGACAATGACCATTAACAATTAATAGTTAATAATGAAAAGGTTTATTATATTTAAATAAAGCTGTTTCATATTTTTTATTATATCTATTAATTATAATAAGTTTGATTTCTATTGTAAATAAAATGATAATGGTGCATAAAGCAGATAATGATAAAAAACTATAACCATATAGATATTTATATATTTATATTTAAAATAGAATTTCATTATGAAAAGGACTAAAATTTTAAAATAAATTTAGCTAAATACAGGAATAGTTTTATTTTTTTTTTTTCTAATTTATGTAGGTTAGATTATTTTATTTTGATAAATTAACAATATTTTAGATGGCAGTTGTTTTAAATATTAGATTTTGATAATTTGATATATTATTAATTAATATATATAGAAATTTAGTCTTTTTCTGTAGAATATACAAGTAATAATCATAGAAAATAAATAAATAAATAAATAAATAAATAAATAAATAAATAAATAAATAAATGATAAATAAAAAATGAATAAAATATATTAAAATTTATAACAATTATATATATTTAATAAATAAATAAATAAATAAATAAATAAATAAATAAATAAATAAATAATAAATAAATAAATAATAAATAAATAAATAAATAAATAATAAATAAATAAATAAATAAATAAATAAATAAATAAATAAATAAATAAATAAATAAATAAATAAATAAATAATAAATAAATAAATAAATAAATAAATAAATAAATAAATAAATAAATAAATAAATAATCAATAATTCAGTTTTTATAATTTTTATTATTTAATATTTTCTGTATTATTTGTTATTATTTTTTATTATATGATATTTTAAATAATATATTTTATATTTTTTTTTTTTATAATTGTTTACAATTTATAGTATTTTATTATTAAATGAATTTTTTTATTTTTAATTAATATTAAATAGAAAGGATGAATATTTACAAATTATATTAACAAAAATATATAATAAATATAAATTATGAATAAATAGAAAAAAAAAAAGATTAAAATAATTATGTTTGTGTTATTTTTTTTTTTTCTGAATTAGATATAAATAAAAATATTTTTTATTATAAAAGAACAAGAATAAATTTTAATGAATTAATAATAGATTTAAATTATGATAAATTAGAAATTCGTATTAATAATTTAATGAATATATTTATATATTTGTGTATATGGTTATATATTTGTATATATGGATTTGTGTAGTGTATAATTTATATATTTTACGTTTTGTATTAAAATTTTGATAAAAATGATATGAATTATTTTTTATATAACTTTAACAAGAATAATAAATATATATATATTATTTTAAAGTGATGTTTGAAATTTTAAAGATTGAAAGTGAATATATTTTATTTAACAAATATAATGATAATGATAATGATATATTTCATATATATATGTTATAAAAAGAATGAATGGATAATCCAAAAAATAAAAATTTTCTATTGTTTGTTTATTGTTTATCCTCTTTAATATTCGTGTTCTGTCATTATTGAAAAAAATTCTTGTTCATTAACTATATTTTTATTACCATAAAAAAATTATTTTATGTTAATGAATATACATAAATAATAATTGAAATATAATAATAATAGTATATATTTATAATAATATATAATAATAATATATAATAGTAATAATGATAATAATAATTGTATTCATATTAGAAAAGAAGATATAATAAAATCATTAAATAATTTGTAAAATATATTTTAAATTGGAATAATAATATATCATATTTATGTATTGAATAAATAATAATTACTTTCACCATCTTGGTCTAAATCAAATTCATCAATCATTGCTTGCAATTCTTCATCATCTAAATTTTCTCCTATTTCTTTAGCTATTTTTTTTAAATTTTTTAATGAAATCTTTCCTGTATTATCTTCATCAAATAAATGGAATGCTTTTTTCATTTCTTCCATTGGGTCTCTTTCAAGAATACGTTCTACCACTGTATTATTATTATTATTTTTTATTTTTCATTAATTTTAAACAAATTTTATAAAAGAATTTTTTGATAACAAATAATTTATATTATATTGGTTAAATTGATTTATAATTAATAATTATTCAATTGAGTTATAGAAATATAATATTTTAATAATATATAATATAATATATAGTATATAATATATCATAATATAATAATAATAATAATAATAATAATAATAATAATAATAATAATAATAATAATAATATAATTATATTTAATAATGTATAAATATAAGTATAAATATAAATATAAATATATATAATTTATGGAAGTGTGATATCCTTTTTTTTTTTCTTTTTTTTTTTTAATAAAATTTGAAAATTTTATACATACTGATTTTATAAAAATCATCATATTCAATTAATCCTTTTCCATTTTTATCATGTTCTCTTAATATTTTTAACACTTCAGATTTTTTTACTTCAAAACCTAATGCACGCATAGCAACCTAAGTTTTATAATTAATATAAATATTTATATTATAGAAATAAATAGAAAAAAAGGAAAATATAAATTAATTTTTCTGTGAATTTGATGTTCATTTTTTTATTGATGAATTATTCATTTTCTACTTTTTATTACTTTTAATTCATGATAATCTAAAGCAGAATCTTTATCTGTATCAAAAAGTTCAAAAGCTTCTTTTATTTCAAGTTTTTGTTCTTCAGTTGGTTCTTGTCTAAAATTACGTAATTTTTGTTTATATAAAATAGACATTTTTCTTTTTCTTCTTCAAAAAAAATTTTTATATTATTTTATTAAAAAAAACTTTATATAAAGTATTATATCAACTGGAAAGGAAAGTATGAAGATATTAAATATTATATAATTTTTAATTTTTTTTTTAATTAATAATTTTTTTAAAATATTAAATTTTTATTAAATTTAAAATATAAAAAATTTTTTTAATAAAGTAGTCATTAAATATTTTAATAATATTTATACTATAATTAATTACTAATCCGTTGTAATCTTATTTTTGAATAAATTATTATTATTATTATCACTTATTTTTTTAAAGAGTAATTTTATTATATTCAAATGTTATGAATAAGTTGGTATATTTAAAATATGTAATTATTAATTAAAAAAGATAATATATAAATAAATATATTCTTAAAAAAAAAAAAAACAACATATTTCAAAGATAGTAATAAGTAACACATATAATATTTTAATTAAAACATTTTATTTATTATCATTATTATCATTTTTTTTTACAGTATTTATTCATTTTTATTTACATTCTATAAACATATTTTTGATTTTAATAATATATATTATATTATTATTAATATATTGTTTTATTTTTTATTCTTTCTTTTTATTTTAATAAGTAAAGATGAAAACGTTCAAATAAATCTTTAACATAAGCATAAGCTTCAGTTTGATGATCAAATGTTACAGAAATATCAGATTCTAATTGACGTCGAATATCATAATAATGAATATTATTTAATTTTTCATTAGCTAAGGTCATAAAGGCATTCATTTCTAATTGATATATTTCTTGATATTCTAATATTTCAGTTAATACATTATTTAATAATTCAGCCATTAATATTGTTTTATAAGATGATGGTTGATTTGGTGAATTATACCTTTCAATACAATATTGATAAAGTTTATAATCAATAATGGCTCTCCTACCATAAAATTGACTAACGGCATCTAAGTCTTTTTCATTTGATGTTGATGTTGATGATGTAGGTATTAATTTCATAGAGTTTTCATTGGTATCTAAATAGGGTACTTTTTGAATGGAAAGAAGATGTCTTTGATTTTCTAAATTTTGGTATATATAATAATTTTTTGGATGAAAAAGTTTTTCTTGTTCTTGTAACAAATTTTTCAATAATAATTCTTGGTCCTCTATATATATTATATTATATAATATAATATAATTATTATTAGAAACAAAAAAATAATTAATATTAATTATAAATTTAATGATTTTTAGTTAAAAATATAATATTATTATGAACCTATAGTCATGGTTTGGGGTAAATGATCAATTTTATCAATTATAGATTTAACAGTATCTTCTATTTCTGGTGAAAGTGATTTTTGACATTTAGGACATGGATTAAACTCGACTTTGTATAGAACATAAAAAATCCAATAAAATTAAATTAAATTAAATAAATAAATAAATAAATAATTTTTTTTATAACAATATTTTATTTCATTATTCATAAAAGATAATTACCATGACTTATATATCCATCACAATCTTTTGTTTGACATTTAATTCCTTCTGCTGGATCTAAATAAAATTTATCCTTAATTTTATTTTATTTTATTTATTTGTTATTATTATAATATTAAGTAATTTTGTTAATATTATTATTAAGTAATAATTATTTAATGATATAATCAAATGAAATATATAATTTTTTTTTTTTTTATTTTACCTTGTATTTTAAACATCTTTCACATTGACAAGTAAAGTAATAAATTTTATTTAAATATTCATGTCTCATTCTACAGGTATCATATATTGAGCAATAATTTATGGTAATCTTTTTTTTTTTTTTTTTTTTTTTTTTTTTTTTTTTTTTTTTTTAATTTATAGGTATTATTTATTTATTAAATTATAATATATTATTTTTATTATTTTTTAAGAAAAATGGAAATATGATGTTAGTACAGTATATTATATATTATATATATAAGTTATAATGAAATAAGAAATATAATTTATATACTTCTTCATCTTTTTCAATATTTTGAATAGATTTTAAGTAAACGGTATTTCCTCTAAAATATATTGTACAATTTGGATTGCAATCATGGTTAATATTGGATAATTGAAGAAATAGTCCTAAATATATATATATATATATATAATATATTTTAATAAAAGAAATATTAAAAGTGATATTAATAATTATAAGTATATTTTCATATATATAAATATATTTATTAAATTAATATTTTAACATTCATAATATTTACCACTGGCATAATAATTTAAGTAACCATCAAATATACCCAAAACATTACAATTTACCTAAAATTTTATTATAAATGTACAAAGATATATTATAAATATTTAATTTTCCCTGTTGTATTTATATTATTTTATTATGTATAAAATTATTTTACTTTAATAATTTTTTCTATGAATGAATCAAGACTTCCTTGGTATCCTGAAAAAAATTTTTCTGCTGAAGCATATTCTTTCATATCATCAGAAATTTCTCCTTTATTATTGTTAAGATATTCTTGTCGGTCTTATTTTAATTATATATATATATATATATGTAATAGTTTTTTTTTTTTATAATTAAACATATAAATTAGTATTATTAATATTTATATTATTTCTATTTATGTATTTATTTATATACTATTTATATAATATATAATAATAATAATAATAATAATAATTAGTAATAAAATATACAAAATGATATTTACGGTCAATTAATTCATTAAATAGTTTTTCATTCTTTATGTATGAATAATTATATTAGATATTGATGTATATATTTATCATATTTATCATATTATAATGTTTTATATATAAACGATATTAATAAAAGATTTTTTTAATTAAATTGAATTATTTCTTTATAAATTTTAAAATAGTTTACATTAGGATCTTCATTAATTTTTAAAAGTATTTGATTCATTAAACGACAATGATTAATTGCAGATTTCGGATGTTCTTTAATAAATTTACATTCAGATTTATGATATTTAAATGCTTTTTTCTGACATTCCTTTTAATTTTATGTATATAATAAATTATTTTTTATTGAAAAAAAAAAAAAAAAAAAGAATTTTATTATTTAATTTCATTTTCATTTTTTTTTTTTTTAATTATTAAAATATAATTAAAAAAAAAAAAAAATTAGTATTTAACTTAAAATTCATTTACTTATAAATATATAGTAATTACCCTTGAACAATAATATGAACTATGGCAACCTGCACAACGATAAAGTTTGGTTTTTTTAATTTGGTAACAATAATTACAATATTTATCAAGATATTCTTTTTCAATGTTTGAAGCTAATGCTTTTTCAGTTAATAATAATGTTCCTTTATTATATTTTCAATAACAATTACAATAATAATAACAATAATAATAAAAAAAGATAAAGAAAAAGAATAAGAAGAAAACTATTATTAGTAATTATATAGTATTTTTTATTTGTATTACTACTTTTTTTTTAAATTATTAATTAATTTGTATTATATTAATTATTATCATTTATTATTATTATTATTTTTTTTTTTCATGTTTATTTAAATATATTATACCTTTTTTTATATTTGTTAAAGCAACAACTTTTCTTCTTTTTGTATTTGACTTTTTAATAGAAAGTTTTTCATTTATATTTCTTATAATAGAATCATCCATTTTAAAATAAATCCTTTCTTATTTTTTTTTTTTTATTTTTTATTTTTTATATTTTAATAAGAAATTTGAAATATCAATTGTAATTTTTTTAATTTATATTATTATAATAATTTTAATAAGAAAAATGGATCATCATTGATTGAAAATTTCAAAATATTTTAATTAATTTTTACATCAAAAATTTAAAAAAGAAAAAAAAAAAAAAAAACACTTGTGTAACATTGTCATAAAAAAATAAGATCTATACCAAAAAATCCATACAAAAGAGTTTTTAAGTATAATTTTCTATAAAACTGTTTATGTTACTTGAAAAGTTTTATTTTAATAGTTTATTTTTTTTATTTAAAAAATAATTTAAACTTTTAAAATATAAATTATTAAAAAGAAAAAATACATTCATTTTATAAATAAGTTATAATTATATATATTATAATTATATCATAATATTAATATTTTTATTTTTTTTTTTTATTTTTTTTTTTTTTTATAAAAATATAGCATATTCAAATAATTCTATTTAAATAATAGTTTTTTGATGATAGTATTAATTTTTTTTTCTTGAGAAAAGATTATTTATATTATATATAAATTTTATATATTATCCATATCACAATATTTTAGATTTTATTATATGGAATCATTTTAATATTTTGATAATTCTTTATCAATTAATCTATTTAAAATTAATTATAAATTTAAAAATAAATAATTATGATATATATTAGATTTAATTATAGTATTTTATACATAAAATTATATATATTATATATATGAAATGAGAAAAGTAATAATATATATATATATATTACATTTTTAATATTTAATGCTTACATTATTTCATTTTGATAATATTTTATTTGAGAAGATATAAATTGAAGAAAATTTTTACTGGAAAAATTATCATTAAGATTATCATTATTTTTAATAGTTGTATTCATCCAATTTTGTTCACCATTATGTTTATTGTTAATGTCATCAGTATTAGAATCATTTGAAGAATGATGATTATTTAACTTATTATTATTATTAGAATTAATTACTTTATGTTCTTTATTTGTTATACATTCTAATGAATTCTCCTTTGAATTTATAGGTTGATTTGTTGATACTTTATTATTATCATAATTATCATTAATACTATTATTAGTCATGCTATTTAAATTATTTTCTTGGATAGATTTTTCATTTATTTCTTCTTTAGAAGTTTTATTAAATTCTTGTTTTTGATTCAAATTTTTTCCTGGATTTTCGCTTTTTTTATTTATATCATTAACTATATTATTAATAGATGGTGATACTGTCTTGGAATTTATATCGATATTGGTTTTCTCCAAAATATTATTATTGTAATTATCATTATTTTTATTATTTTTATTATTGTTATTATCATTTTTCATATTAACATTTACTAAAGAAATATTATTAAAGGATAATGAATAAAAATCACTTTTTTCCATAGATTGATTACTTAAGATTCTATTTTTTTGATCAATATTATTTTTTATATCTATTTTTTCTTTATTAGTTATATTTAAAAAATCATTTTGATTAATGATATTATGAATACTAGTTACTATTTCATTTATATCTGTATATTCCTTATCAAAATAAAATTTTATATCATTTTCACTTTTTGAATATTTTTTATCTTTAATAATTTCATTTTTTTCATTAAATTTTATACATGATAAATTATCTATGAATTGTTGTTTTGTTTTATTATTATCATTATTAGAATATTGTTTACTTTTAACAATATTGTTAGTTGTAATACAATCAGTTTTAACATCATCATTATTGATTGAATTTTCATTATCAATAGGGTTAATATTACTGTTTGTAGTACTTCCATCTCTTTTTTCAATAATATTTTTTTCTTCATTAATATTTCTTTCATCAGTATCTTTTTCTTCATTATTTCTTTCATTAATATTTCTTTCATTAGTTTCTCTTTCTTCATTATTTCTTTCATTAATATTTCTCTCATCAGCATCTCTTTCATCAGTATCACTTTCATTAATATTTCTTTCATTAGTATCTCTTTCTTCATTATTTCTTTCATCAATATTTCTTTCATCAATATTTCTTTCATTAATATTTCTTTCATTAATATTTCTTTCATTAATATTTCTTTCATTAATATTTCTTTCATTAATATTTCTTTCATTAATATTTCTTTCATTAATATTTCTTTCATCAATATTTCTTTCATCAATATTTCTTTCATCAATATTTCTTTCATCAATATTTCTTTCATCAATATTTCTTTCATCAATATTTCTTTCATCAATATTTCTTTCATCAGTATCTCTTTCATTAATATTTCTTTCATTAATATTTCTTTCATTAGTATCTCTTTCATCAATATTTCTTTCATCAATATTTTTTTCATCATTATTCTTATTTATTTTATCTTCTTCATTTAAAATATATTTATTGTTTTTATTGGGTTTTGTGTTAGAATTTATAGTACTTTTACTATCTATAGCTGTGAAATATTCATTTTGATCACTTTCATTATTATCGTTACTTTTATTATTTTTGGTAGTTTTTTCATTTACATCATATCTATTTGGATTATTTTTGATAATATTATTATTTTCATTATTATTATTCATATTAGTAGTATTACTACTACAATTATTACTATTTTGTTTATTGTGATTTGAAATACTGCTTTTTTCATTTAAATTAAGAGATACTTTACTACTATTCATTATTGTTTTTTTTAAATTTATATTATCATTATCTTCATTAATAACAGTTGTAGAATGATTATTATTATTATTATTATTTTTATCTGAATTGTTCTGTTGGTTATCTTCATTATTTAGAATTATATTATTATTATTATTATTATTATTATTATTATTATTTTCATTATGTAAATGTTGTTTTATATCTTCACTACTAGTTATTTTATAATTATTATCATTATTCTCATTAGATGAATTTGAAAATTTTATTAATTTTATTATATTACTAGTAGTAAAACTATTAATACTATTACATTCACTTTTAGATGAATTACTTTTATTTATTTTATTTTCATATTTATTCATATTATTGCTATTATTATCAGATTTATTACATTTATCTTTACTATTTGTTGTAATGTCATCATCGATAAAGAAACTTTCATAAGTATTACTATTATTATCGGAAGGTACTATATTATTATTATTATTATTATTATTATTTTTATAATCATTGATATTACTATCAATTTTTGAATTTAATGAAGTATCTGATTTTAAATTTCTATTTTTACTGTCAGGATTATTTAAATTCATATTATTTTCGTTTATAACAGTTTTTGATTTATTAATGATGTCAATGTTATTTATAATATTTGTTGTAATGTCATCATCGATAAAGAAACTTTCATAAGTATTACTATTATTATCGGAAGGTACTATATTATTATTATTATTATTATTATTTTTATAATCATTGATATTACTATCAATTTTTGAATTTAATGAAGTATCTGATTTTAAATTTCTATTTTTACTGTCAGGATTATTTAAATTCATATTATTTTCGTTTATAACAGTTTTTGATTTATTAGTGATGTCAATGTTATTTATAATATTATTTATATTATTATTATTATTGATATTATTATTTTGTTTGATATTTTCTTCTTCATTCTCAATCATATAGCAATCAAAAATATCATTAATAATTACATTTTCATTTTCATTTTCATTTTTATTTATTTTATTATTAATTATTTCAATATCTTCATTATTATCTTTATTCATAATATTTTTTAATGATTGATTTTCATTGGAATCTTCATTTTCTATTTCTTTATTAAATATATTTATAATATTTTTATTATTTAATGAATTATTACTTAATTTTTTTATATTATCTTTTTCAATTTTTTGAATATTAACATCATTATTGTTACCGTTATCTTTATCATTATCCTTATTATTATTTTTATTAACTATGTATTCTTCATATATTTTTTGAATAATATTATTTTTTTCATTTTCATTTAATGATAATGTTGTATTGTTAAGTTTATCATCCATATCCATATCAAGATCTTTTAAATATTTTTCTTTAATAGCTAATAAGCGATCAATATTTGAAAGTGTATTTTCTAAAGAATTATTAATATTACTTTTATTAGTTTTATTACTATTAAGATTTCTATTTTCTATATCTTCTTGGTAATTATTATTATTGTTTGATATTAAACTATTAGGTTGATTAATTAATACAGTAGATTCATGATTATTATTATTATTATCGTTATTATCATCATCAGTTAAAAAAACAGAAACTATGTCTACATTTTCAATATTTTCAGTATTTATTTTATTATTAGATGATTTTGGTAAATTATCACAGGTATTTATTTCTGTTTCATTTAACAATACATATTCTATTTCATTTTTATTTATATTATTAATTATATTTTTTGTATTTGTATTTTTATTCATGCTCTTTTCATCCTTTGCTTTTTTATTACTACTTTTTGAAGAATTATAAATATAATTGTTATTATCTTCTTTATTAATATTCATATTATTATTTAGTTTTTCATAATCATTACTTTTAGTTTTTCTATTTTCATTTAATGAGTTAACTAGAGATTCTTTTGAAAGAGATAACCTATTTAAATCCATTAAATCTGAATGGTTATTATAAATATTGGAGGAAGAATCTGCTAATTTAAACATAGAAAGCTTATTATTATTTTTTAATGGTAAATCTAATCCATTTAGATATTTATCGCTAATATATTTAGTTCTTATATTTAATTCTCTTCTTTTAGCTTTTAGTTTATATTCAAAATCATCATCATCATTATCTCCAAATATATTTATATTATTAATATTATTAATATTATCATTACCATTATCACTATTTGTATTACTATTACTGTTATTATCATCATTATTATAGCTATCATTCATTTTTTTTGTATCAATTTGCTTTTCAAATTCTTCATCAATATCATATCTATATGTTATGTAAGTAATATAGAAAAGGAATAATTATTATTAATGAAAAAAAAAATAATGAAGTTATTTGTTAATTATTTTATTATTCTAATATAATATAAATTATATAAATATACTTTTTTCTTAAACGTTTTAAAGTTTCTTCAACATCAGTTTGATTTTTTTGTTCAATGTGATTAATATTATTATTGATTCTAGATAAAATACTAATATTAAATAAATTAAATAAATTAATATTAGTATTGCATATTAAATAGTACTAATAAAATTATAATTTATTAGATTTAACAAATATGTTAACAACTTACTTATTGATATAACTTGACTTTAAATTATAATTAATATTTATTAAAGATTTTATGTTAATAGATATATATAATATATTTATGTTATTATTTTTATGATTATTATTAAAAAAAGATATTAAAATATATTAATATAGAAAATTTATTTTTATTTAAATGATTAATACTTACATTATTGGCAATAACACTATCAGATATAGAATGATGTAAATCATTATAATTAAATAATGAATATTTATTTTTAATACGACTAATTTCGTTATTTTCTTTATAATTATTAAATTTAATTTCTAAATTTAATTTTTTATTAGAATTAAATGAAAGTTCAGAATTATAATTGAATGGGGGTTGATTTCTATGAAAAAATTTTATATTCCTATCATCATCATTATCATCATCATTATTAATATTCATATTATTATTATTATTTTTCTTTTTATTCATTTTATTATTTGAATCTGATAATACAGATAAGGACAAATTTTTATATTTATCTAACAATGATTTCCTATTATTTTCTCCCTTTTTTTTCTTTGTTATTTTTATTAATGTTGACAAGGAACGATAATATTGATGTGGATCATTAGGGTATTGATGATAATTGTTTTGATGCAGATGCCGATATTGTTGTTGATGACCATGCTGATGATGATAATGAAATTGATCTTCATTTAATGTATAATTATTTCTATTATAAAAATGTTCTTTTTTATTTTTATTAGATGTAATAGAAGTATTACTATCAATACTACTATTATTACTACTATTACTATTATTTATGTAATAATTATTTTTAACTTTTTTATTATTAATTTTGGTGTTATTTATATTTAAATTTCTATCTTCATTATTTTCTTTTTCTTGCTCATCTTCATTATTGTTTTCTTTTTCTAGTTCATCATCATTATTACTATTATTACTACTTTGTTTAGTGTGATTATCACTCATTTTCATAATATTTTCACTATCTAATGAAAATTCTGATGAATTATTAAAAATATATGAAGAGGATGTTGAATTGGATCTGGGAATAGAATAAGAATTATGATTATTATTAAAAAATGGTAAAGAATTTTCATCATTTTCATCATTAATTATTTTTTTTTCATTTATAGTGGTATTAGATGATTGAGAACTATTACTATTACTTCTAGATATTATATTAGAAGAAGAAGATGAAGAAGAAGATGGAGTTGTAGTTTTAGGAATGAATGATGATACATATGATTGAGATAAAGATACAGAAGATGTTAAATTAATATCATTTTCAGTTTCAATTCCACTTTCAGTTTTACTTTCATTTTCACCTTCATTTTGACTTTCATTTTCAATTTCATTTTCACTTTCATTTTCATACTTATAATCATTAATATTATTATTTTTCTCTATTTCAAAATCTGATTTATTTTTAACTTTATATTTTTTATTTCCTTCATTATTATTATTAATATCATTATCATTTTTATATTTTAAATGCTGAGTACGTGAAAATTTTGAGATTGGAATAAAAGATAAAGATTTATTTTTTTTTAAAAGTGTTGAATTTTTACTCGTTGTATTATTATTACTATGTTTTATTACATATATTAAATTATTTTCACTTTTGTTTTTCTTAAAAATTTTTGACGTTATTGGTAAATCATTCTCATTCTCATTATTATTATTATTATTATTATTACTATTATTATTATTATTATTATTTATACTTTTTAATTTTTTTTGAGTAGGTTTACCTAATGGACCACTTAATAAATCTTCTAAAAGTGGATTAAGATTTGTACTTGAAGAAGATGATTTTAATTTCATTTTCTTTTTTTTATTATTTTTTTCATTTTTTGTATCATGATTATTTTGATTGCCTTTATTTTTCTTTATATTAAAAGGTAAATTCTCTAGTGAAGATGAAGAATTCTTTTTTACTGAATAATTCCAAACATTTTGTTTCTCTTCTGTAATTCTAGATATTTTATCAAATTTTAAATGAATTTCATCATTATCTGATGATGATGAGGAAATTGTACTAGTTCTCTATTTTTTTTAATAATATATATATATATATAAAGGTATTTTTAATTTTTTTAATAAATATATTAATATTTGATACGATTTATTTTAAATCAATTTTATACTTTTTTTTTTTTTTTTTTTTTTTTTTTTTTATAATTATTACCTTTTCTTTTAATATGGGTATTTTACTTTTCATATCTTAGAGGTATATTTTTTATTTTAATCATTAATTTTTTTATATTAATAATTATTTATATATATATATATTTTATATACTACATAACATTTATTTGAATAAAATTTTTGAATAAAAAGAAAAAGTTTTAAAAAATAGTGATTTTAATTAAACTGAGTTTTTTTAAATATTTAATAAAAAAAAATTTTTTTTTTTTATAATTAAATTTTAATTAAAATCATTTTTATTTTTTTTTTTAAAAAAAAAAAAAAAAAAAAAAGCTGTGTAACAAACATTACAATAATAACTTTTTTTTTTTTTTTATGGCACACAATTTGTACGTCAACTTTATTGAATTTAAATATTAAAATACATGAATCATAAAAAAAACACATAATGAAAAAAAAATGATACTACTAAAAAAAAATAAAAACCAGTAATATATTATAGATAATAATAAATAATACTGGAGGGAAAAAAAATAGTATAATAATATTTAAAAACAATAAATCCATACAAGCCCTTAATTCTAAATATAGAATTAAAGTAAAATTGATCTATCCTATTCCACTAGGGTCGGAAATAGGATCGGCATTTGCCCTACTAGGCTGTCCTACTGTGTTATCAGCATTGACGTTCCTGGAGAGGTTGGTTTTAAATTTATTGAACAATATATGTTGTCTTTTACAGACAACAGGCATGATATCATTCAATAGAGCCGCAGATCGCAACAAGAATGGGGATATTGAATAAGTACCAGATTCAGTCTGACACTTAAACAAACATTCCCATTCCATTTTGTATGGACTATCGTTAATTCTATCACTAAAACCATAATCCCTTCCACCAATTAAAAAAATATAAATACTATACCTATTAACTATTTTTTTATTACCTAATATATCTATATTACTAATACAATTAAACCTCATATTATTACTATTTTTATAACCCTTAACAATACTATTAATTCTATTATCTACACTAGGGTTATTACTGGTCCTAACTAAACTATTAAAAAGACTATCTAAAAAATAAAAAAAATTTCTATCTAGATCAGAGAAGTGATCAATACGAAGATTTTTAAATAAGAAACAATTTATAAACCAATGATCAATTCTCTGATAACTGTCACAATGGAAACAACATGAACAACAATTAGGACAAGAATTATTAATCATTTTTGCAGCTTTAGCAACTCTAGCATCGATTTTATATCCACATCTTGCCCTAAGTATCCACCTAAAACCTTTGCTATATTCAGGATATTCTAGATTAAGTTTTAAGTAATTCCTTGATTCTTCAAATTTGTACATTTTATAAGTTTTAGCTTTAATTGATTTATCACTGTTCATGTCTCTGTCCCAATAGAATTCCATAATTTCTTTAGAAGAGGATGAAATATTGTTTAATTTATCATTTAATATTTTACTTTCTTTGTCCCAAGTCCATTTTCTTGTTGTAGCAACATTATTAACTATCTTAGAGATAATGCAGTTGGAGTCCTTCCACTTATTAAAACATCTAACCTGAGCTAAAGCACATTTACCAGAAAGTGGAGGAATATTGAGTTCTTTTGAGATGCAATAAATAGAAACAAAAGAATTAGGTTTCGAGTAGCCTAAAATCCAATAAAAACCTTTGTTAATAATTGTTTGTGTAGAACTAGTATTGTTTTTGTTAGAACCAAGCAAAGGAGCGTAATAGGAAACTTGTCCAATAACTTTTGCAGAGAATAAAGTTCTTTTAAGAGGAATAGGAATCAGATCATTTTTTAAAAAACCTTGAATTGAAAACAAAGCCTTACTAACTTTATTTTTCATTTTACTAATAACGAATTTTAAATCTAGAGATTTGTGAAAGGGAACACCAAGGTAAGTATAACAATCTGTTTTAGGGATTGGGATTCCTGTTAAATAAAAGGTAGGGTCTTCTCTAAGAATATATTCCGAATTTTCATGTCTAACAGCAAATGTGGCACATTTATTAATTCCAAAAGTCATCTCATTGTCCTTAGCCCATTTACTAACTGAGCGAAGAAGTTTATTCATACGAGATCTACTAGGGGCACAAAGAACAATATCATCAGCAAATAATCCTCCACAGCAATATTCAGTATCTATTTTCACACCATTATGCAGGCAATCGTTGAAGATGTCATTGATAAACAAATTAAAAAGTATAGGAGATAAGGGACATCCTTGTCGAACTCCTTTAAGTATACTGAAGGAATCGGAAAATTGTCCATTAATTTTAACACAAGCTTTGGAAGACAGATATAGGTTCTCCAAAAATTGAAAGCATTTTCCTTGTATACCAAGAGTATAAATTTTCGATAAAATGTTATAGATGGGCACAGAATCGTAAGCTTTTTTAAGATCCAGAAAAGCTAAATAAGTATCTTCCCCTTTGAATTTACGTCTTTGACAAATAGAAAGAATAGAGATAAAAAGACTAATACATTCTTCCTTATTCCGAAAGCCAAATTGTTCTGGTCTAATGAATCCATGACTTATACCATATTCAGAAATTCTAGAAGCAATAATTTTCGAAAGAATCTTAATACCATTATTGATAAGAGAGATACCACGATAGTTATCACAATTAGAAAGATCGCCTTTTTTTGGAATAGAAACAATGGAAGCATTATTCCAAAAAATAGGAAAATCACCATTCCAAATACGATTAATTAAGAAATGGAAACAACTAAGACCAGCCGGAACATAGGAAACATTATTTGCAGAGTCATCTGAAGAGGAATCAGGAATTAAAGCTTTATAAAATTCAATAGGGATACCATCGGGACCCGAGGCTTTAAAGTTAGGGATAGAAAGGATGGCCTTTTTGATTTCTTCAATGCTGATATCTTGGTTAATATCCCATACTATGTTATTTCCACTCTTTATACGATTGATAGCGGGAGAATACTTCCAGAATTTTTTATTCATGCTATGTCCAGTAGAGTCATTACTAAGTTTCTTATAATAATTACACCAAACATCTAATTGATCTTTAGTACTATACTCTAAGTTATCTTGGTGGTCTCTGATAGGATGAGGTATAAATAACTCCTGATTGTTATTTTTAATATTCTTCTTAATCCATGACCATGATTTTCTGCTGTCATTTTGTAAGGTAGCCTCGCAGCCTATTTTAATCCAAAATAAATAGTTTTGTCTTCTAAATTCATTACATTTTTTATGAATAGATTGGCATAATTTATTATAAGATGCAACAAGGATAATAAATTGATTAGGTTCATAATCTAAATGGCTCTTTTTAATTTGTCGATACTTCAAGCTTTTAATTCTTTGAAGACAGTAAATATTACGTGACATATGGAACATTGATTTCCTAATTTCAGTAGAAGATGTAATTTCAAGATCCTCTGCAATTGAATTAGATGTATCAATAAACTTATCAACTAGATCGTCAATAGAAAGATAAGGATTATTAAAAATCTCATTATTTAAAATAGCAAACTTGTTATTGTCAACAATATCGTTTTTCATTTCCTTACAGCGAATTCTATTCCATTGAACAACCTTTTTTGGGTGAGTAAAGGAGAGATCAACAAAGTTTTTCTTACAATATACTAGCATTGGTTTATGATCAGAGACTGGGTGATAATCAATAAAAGAAGCATACGATATAAGGTTCAACATTTTATAATTAACCAAAGCATGATCAATATCTGAAGATAGATTACCTTGAACCCAAGAGATTCTTGAACTATTGAGAGGTAAAATCATCCAACCATTAATTTGTGATATTTTTTCTTCAAGGTCCACTGTTTTCATGTTAAAATCCCCAACAAGAATAGAAGCATGATCACGATGAATATTAAGCCATTCAATAACTTCTGCTAAAGCACACTTCACTTGTGTAGAATGAGAGCTGACGGGGATATATACATTTCCAACAGAGCATTTAGAGTCGTAGATATTATAATTGGTTAAGGAAATAATGTAATTAAATGAATTCTCTTCAAGTATTGCTTGACAAGATTTATGATAACCTAAAAATAAATCTCTCATGCCTGGAATACTATCAACGGCTCTTCTAACAAAATAACGGTAATTGGGAATAGTGACTTTACATGGTTGACTACTATTGGAACCAGAACCATTCTTTGTTTCTTGAAAACAGAGGAAAAGAGGTTTGAATAATGTGATAAAGTATTCGATACTATCTTTCTTTTCATGGTTCCATCCATTGGTATTCCAACTGAGACAAAAAGTAAACTTATCTTTGATAGAATTAAGAGAGTTGAGATTAGAGTGTATACTAACTAATGAGTTGCGTTGAGAAGAATCTGAAGTATTAGATTGTGAGGATGTTGTAGTAGAATTACTTTGGTTATTAATTGAATCATTAAAGTTTGTTGTAGAATTACTTTGGTTATTGATTGAATCATTAAAGTTTGTTGAAGAAGAAAATAGTTGATTTCTGGTCTGTTGAAGTGATCTTTTACGAATATAATGAGTGCAATTACTATACGACAAGCGAGCATTTGAGATATGTGATACAAATTTCTTTTTGAAATCATCAAATTTGAA
This sequence comes from Anaeromyces robustus, assembly GCA_002104895.1. Taxonomy (NCBI): domain Eukaryota; kingdom Fungi; phylum Neocallimastigomycota; class Neocallimastigomycetes; order Neocallimastigales; family Neocallimastigaceae; genus Anaeromyces; species Anaeromyces robustus. The sequence continues at coordinate 52,024 of MCFG01000331.1, forward strand.
GTCAGATGATAAAACCTTGATCCTAAAATACCAACCTCTAGAACACATAGATCGTTTAACTGAAAGAATGTACTTGTTGAACTCCTTAAATTTCGATTCCAGAAAATCCATCATATATGCATTGGTCCATGAGTGAAGGCCATTGATGAAGATAATGCTAGTGTTGTTAATATCAATTCCATAACAACGGAAACCACGAACAAACACATTACTATTTTCGTTACTATTATAAAAATTCCGTACCATTGTGATTATATATATTTAATATTGAAAAAAATAAAAAAGAAAAATGAAGTGCAAAACTAAAATATATATATATATTTTTTTTTTTTTTTTTTTTTTTTTTTTTTTTTTAAACTAAAAAGATCGAGTTAAAAAAAATGTAGACTAGTAATAACTGAATGTAAATTTTTCACTGTTGTTTAAATTTTACAATTGTTTATCTTCTTTACACTATTATAAAAACACTTTTAGAATATTGATAGATGTTATAAAATCTCTTTTTGCGAATGTAAATATATTTGAAATCTTGTAAATTCTTAAATTCATGAAATTAAAAAAAAAAGTTAAAGGTGAAGAACTCAAAATAACTATTCTAAATTCTAATAAAGTATAAGCACATGCATTTGAGTGAATCAAGCTCATACAATAATTAACGCAATTACAATGGATTCATACAGTGATAATATACAGAAATACATGAAAGGTAAATTTAAAAGAAAATACAAATAACTCATTTCCTGCATACCCAACTTATACATATTATTAGAAAAAAGAACAATTATTGAGGAGACTTCATAAAATGCCCTTAACGTCGCCATGTATCGACAGGCATTTACCCTCTTCTGAGCATTCCAAATGAATGGAAGTACAGGTCCTCAGAAGAGGTCAAGGATGGATGGATCATCATGAATAAAATTATTATTTTTGTATTATTTTTGTAAAAAATTATTAAAAAAAAAAAAAATTCTTGTTTTATTTTTTATAACAAATAAATAAATAAATAAATAAATAAATAAATAAATAAATAAATAATAAGTAAATAAATAAATAAATAAATAAATAAATAAATAAATATCGTGAAATTAAAGTTTATATAATAAAAATAAAATAGCATCTTCATTTTAATTTTATTGTTTCTTTATATAATTATTTTAAAGTATTAAATTATAATTATAAAAATTATAATCAAAATTAAAAAAAAAATTGTATATATAATATAGTAAACATCTCAATTTTTAATAATAAATAAAAATTTATATAGAATGAATATTGAATTATTGAATTATTGAATTATTGAATTTCTTTTATGTTTTTGTTAATATTTTTTTTTATTCACTTATTCATTACAACTACCTTATAATAATAAAATAAAATAAAATAAAAAATGTTATAAATTTGTATAATATTGAAATTTAATATAAAAATGAAATAATATTTATATTATTATTATTATTATTATTATTATTATTATTATTATTATTATTATTATTATTATTATTATTAAAAAATAATTATAAAAACTAAATAATAATAATGAAAATATTTTTATTTATGCTAATTTTGATTTCATTTAATATTTATAAAATAATATACAAACTTTACCTAAAGTTTATTTTAATATATATATTATAATGACTTATTATTCTTGGTGTTATTTTAGATTCTATGAATAATAAAATGAATAATTAATAATTAATAATTTATTTCATATTTATTATTATTTAATAATTTCTTATTAATAAGTTTCTTTTTTAATTTTATACATATTTTTATATATTCTTATATATATTTTTTTAAAAAAAAAGTCCTAAATGGCCAAAAGTAAATTCTTGGTGATTACTATTATTGGTTATTTGTCTAGATATAATATTGAATTAATATATTAGAATGTAGAGTAGTAATAATATATATTCATTTATAAATTATTTTACAAAAAAAAAGAATTTTTTTTTTCTTTATAATAAAAAATTAATAAGGATAATGAATAATAGAATAATAGTATATAATATGTTTATGAGTATCATTACAATCATTACAATAATTATTTATTTATTTCTTTTTATTTATTATTCATTATTTTTTTACTTTAATATTATTATTTATTTTAATAATGTATTATATTAATATTTATTTTTATTTAGAATGATTATTATTATTATTATTATTATTATTATTATAAAATATAAATATATTTCTTGTTTATATCTTGTAAAAATTAAAAGTATAGAAAATGATAAAATATGTAATTATAATATCAAATATTTAACTATCATTTATAAAAAGAAAAGTTGAAATATAAAGTAGTTGCTAGTTAAAATATTGATAAGGTTCCGAAATAAAGTAGTTAAATATTTAATAATTTAATAAGTATTACTTAATAAGTAACCTATTTTATATTTTATTATTATTTTATAAATAAAGAACATATAACCATTATTTATAAAATGTTTTTTCCATTAATGAGTATATAAAAAAAAATAATATAATTATATATTATTAAAAAAAAAATTAAAAAATAAAATTATTATTTTATCATTATTTTAACGATATTATATTTATTGTACTCTAAAGTATAGGAATTACATGTTAATATTTTATATTCTTATTTTTAATTAAAATTGTTAAATATTTTAATTTTTTTTTTTTCCAAATTTTTATTTGTTATAAGTTTTTTATATTTAATATTTTTATATGATACTTTGAAATTAATATTATATATATATATATATAAGTATTCTTTTTTATCTTTTTTTAATTTTTATTTTTAATACTTTATTTATTTATTTATTTTTATTTTTATTTTATTATTTTATTTTTGATTTAAATATTATATTTTTATATTTAAATATATAAAGTAATATTTTAATCAAACATAAACTAAAAAACGTTATTTTTATTATTAATTATTTTATATATAAAAATTAATAGATTTTTATGTATTAAAATATTTATATATATATTTATTTATTTCTTTATTTATTTATTTATTTATTTATTTATTTATTTATTATTTATTATTTATTTATTTATTTATTTATTTATTTATTATTTATTTATTTATTATTTATTTATTTATTTATTTATTTATTTATTTATTTTATCAGTAGCACAAACTTGTTTTATAATTTTATTAACTAAAAATTAAAAAAAAAATAAAAATAAAAAATAAAAATAAAAAACAAAGATAATATATATATATATTAAACAATAAAAATATGAACATAAAAAGTGGTATATAATGTAGATTAAATTTAATAATTAATTATATAAATATTAATTAAATTAATTCAATTGAATATATATGAATAAATATAATTATAATTTGAATTAATGTATTTTTTTTATTTTATTTTATATTATTTTTTTTTAAAAAAATAGTTTTAAAATGATAAAATATGTAAATGAATTAAAAATAAATTTAGAATTAAAAAAATAATGAGTAATTGTGAAGAAGATATTAATGATAAAAAACCCTTAAAACCATCTTCATATGAAAGTTATAAAGTTTGCTTAAAAACTATTAATGATATCAACCAATTAAATCAAGCAATTTATAATTATCAAGAAGAATTAGTCAATGTAACCTATTTAACCATTGAAATTCCTGAATTAGAAAGATTTCCAGAAGAATTATTTCCTTTATTAAAAAATATAAAAGTATTTAGAAGTTTCAGTAAAAATATACAATTTCTTCCAAATGATTTATGGGAGCTAAAAAATTTAAAGGTTTTACAAATTTGTAATTGTAAAATTCAAAATATTTCAGAAGATATTAAAAAATTAAAAAATTTAGATGAATTAATAATTAATCATTGTAGAGTGGAAAGTATTCCCGAAAATATAAAATATTTGAAATTTTTAACCTATTTAAATCTTTCTAATACTCGTATAACCTTACTTCCAAAAGAAATTGGATATTTAGAAAATTTAACTACTATATTTATTTGGTTTACGAAATTAGAAAAACTTCCGAAAGAAATAGGTAAATTAACTAATTTAGAAAAAATAGACATTTGTCTGAACGAAATAAAAGAAATTCCAAAAGAAATTGGTAATTTAAAAAAATTAAAAGAATTTAATCTTTATAAAAATAAAGTAAAAGTTATTCCAAAAGAAATTGGTGGATTAATTTCTTTAGAAATATTAAATATAGTTTCAAATGAATTTGAATACGTTCCTGAAGAAATTAAATATCTTAAAAATTTAAAAGTTTTACAAATGCAATTAAATGACAATTTAGTCTATCTTCCTACTCGTTCAATAGGTGAGTTGGAAAATTTAAGATTTTTAAGGGTTGATGAAAAATTTTCCATTGAGAAAGTTTTAAAAAACGATTTTGAGTCTGAAGATGATTTTTATGATTATTATAATTTAAATCCATATATATATCATGAAAAGTTGTATCGAGATTTTAAAAAATTAAATTTAAGTCATCGTCATTTAGAAGAATTACCTCTTGATATAGTAAATATGCGAAATTTAAGAGAAATAGATCTTCATAGTAATAATTTAACTTATTTAACACCTCTAATATCAAATTTAAATCATGTAAGAATATTATATTTATAGTTACCTTTCTGAAAAAATATTTAAAATGCCCAAAATAAGAGAAATTGTTGTGGAAGGATATTTAATACCTAGTTCTATTTTAAAGGATTTTTCATTTAATTTTAAATATTTATATATAAATAAAGATTATATAATTTTTCTACTTTGGAAAAGAAAAAATAAAACACCAATAAGTACAAATGAATTAAATATTATGCATGTCCGTAGTAGTCATAAAATATATAGGATTTCATTTGTCAATAAAAAACTAATTCCTTATAAAAAAAGTGAAAATCAAAGCAAATATATTGATTATAAAAATTTAAAAGGAAAATAATATTTATTTTGTATGAGGATAATCATCACTATATATGTTTTTTTGAAAAAAGTTATTTTTTAATAAAATTGGATTTTTTATTAATAGTTTTTATATATATTTTTTTTAAAAAAAAAAAAAAAAAAAAAAAAAAAAAAAAAAAAAAAAAAAAAAAAAAAGTAAAAAATAAAATAATATTTATTTCTTTTTTTTTCTTTTTCTTTTTTTTTTTTTTTTATTTTCTATTTTATTTTTTTTTTATTTATAAATTGATTTTATTATTCTGAATAAAATTTTTATAAAAAAAAAGTATAATTGAATATGAATTTGCTTACCCTTTTTGTAATTTTGGTATCCGTTAATTATAATTTGGCGAAAGAACCAAAGATATTTTGTCGTTATAATTATCAAGGCATTTCAAAAATTTATGATCCAGCGTATTATGATAATCAAGGTCAGATAGTTTATGCACAAACTATTAAAGAATATGCCAAAGTATTAGGGCCAACATGGTATGGAGTTTCATGGTGTGATAATAATACTATGGTTGAATAATATTGGATTATATAATTTTTTGTAATAATAAAAAAAAATAAAAAAAAAAAAAAAAAGATAATTAAAAAATGTTATTTAGTATTTTATTAGTTTATTAATTAATTAATAAACCTTTATATAAATCTATTAGAAAATATAATAAATATTATTATATTAAGAATTATAATATATTATTTAGATATATCTAACCCCTAAGTATAAATTTTTTATATTCTAAATAATCTTTTATTATTATTAATAAATATTTATTGTTTTTTATATATATTTAAAAGCAATAAATATATAAAAAAAAATTAAAATTATAAAATATGAAATGAAAAAGAAAAAGAAAATTTAAATAGATAAAAATTAAAAAAAATAAAAAAAAAAATCTATTAAAATAGAATAAATAATTAAAGTATGAAATAAAAATAGATAAAAATAAAAAATAATAAATAAAATAAAATAAAATAAAATAAAATAAAATAAAATAAAATAAAATAAAATAAAATAAAATAAAATAAAATTAAATAAAATTAAATAAAATAAAATAAAATAAAATAAAATAGAAAAGAAGATTCCAATTTCTTATTAAGATAATCGCGTTGAACAATATAACTATTAGTAATCTTTTTTATATCATCATCTTTAAGTGATTTATTTTGTTGATTTGAATCAATAATTTTATTTAACGAATCAATTAAGCCCGTAAAAAATTGTACATTATTATTATAAGCATTTTTATATATATCTACTAAATTATATTGTAATATATCATTAACCCAATGATTTGTATATTCAAAGTCTCTAATAATCTTTTGTCCTTGACTTTTTTCATTATATTGATTTAAATTTCTTAAATATGTATGGAGTTCATCTAATTGTTTCGGCAAATTTGTATTTTTTTGATCATCGGACATTACCTCTATTATATAGTCTAATACATCAATATTTTTATTATCATTATCATTTTAACCTAATATGTACTTCCCATTACCATTTATATTAACCCTATTAAGATCTACAACTCCTGAATTCTCATATTGATAACCTTCTACTGTATATCCTGAAATATATAATCCTAAATTAATATTGTCAACTTGAGGAATATATTTTTTATTATTAAAACGCGCATCCCTAAATACTACTCCTGTTTTTATATTTAATTCTATTAAATCACTTTCAATATATTCTAAAGATTCAGTGTTGTAGACATATCTTTTATTAAAAAAATATTTATAGATTTCATATTCTTTTTTTCATTTTCAAATGAACAAAAATGTACATTCTTTATGTTCATATTCTTAATAAATTCTTTACGATTTAACAATAAATTCAATTTACTTTTAACATTTTCATCAATTTTTGGTTCATTTTTGTTATTGTTTAATTTTGTAATAAGATCAGAATCATTTGTAACAGGAATACCTTTATGAAAAAAAATTTCATATTTAATTTCCGCAATTGTGTAACCAAAAAAAAAAAAATGGAGAAAATAGATAATAGATATAGATATTTTATTGAAAATTTTAAATAATAAATTAAAAATCATTTTAAAATAATAACATAAATTTAAGTTTGTTAAATGAATTTTATATATTTATTTATTTTTATAAATTGATTAATTATTATACAACATACAAAAAAATATATATACATGAATATAGATTAAATTAAATGCAATTAATAATAAATAATAAATAATAATAATTATTATATAATATTATAAATATTTTAATAAATATATATATTTAAAGAAATATATAAAAGAATTGTTAGTTGATTTGAAATATTATAATATATATTTTAATTTTATCGTATTTATAAAATTATTATTAAAAATAATTATTATTTATAGTTAATCTATGTTGTCAATTAAGGAAGAAAATACAAAATTATTTTTCAAGGAATTAAATAACAATCCATGTAATATTGAATTACTATGTTCTCTTTCAAAAAAAGGAATATTTTTATTTGATATTTTATATAAATATGAAAATATAAAATATCATGAATGTGTGGTTGATTTGAGTTTAGAAAATAATCAATATTTTATGATATATAATGATAGACAATATAAAAGATTTATTGAATTAATGAAATTATATAAGATTAAATCAAAAAAAAAATTGTTTTGCTATAGATTTATATTTTAAATTAGCAATACCTAATGAATTTTTTATATCAAAACTCATAAATGATGAAGATTTTTTAATTAATTTATATGATACAGAATTCACGGATTCAATATTTTATTTTTTGTTAAAATATAATTATATTCCATCTAGTATTTTTCAAATGTTTAACCGTGATTATTGTTACGAAAGTACTATTACTTATATTATTTTTATTGATATGATTTATTTAAAAAATGAACAATATGATTTAACAAAAATGAATAAATTCATAAATTCAATAGTATTTTTCAATTTAATAGAGTCGGATGTTGGTAGAAATATTGAAGGTTTAGAATTTATAATAAATAATATTATTGATAAAATTGGAGTTAATTATTGCTACACTGAAATTCGTATTCATTATAACTATCCACTTGAAATATTAAATAAATATTCCAATAAATTATATAAACCAAATATTTTATATTTTAAACATCCAAATAAATATATTGAAAGTGTTATTAATAATAAATACGGAGATAGAGGTTTAAAGCATATACATACTTCTTTAAAATACAATGGAATTATCCCATCTATATATATAGATGAGTTGTGTCAACCTTTTGATATATATAAGAAACCTGAAACTTATAGTAATTATGAATTATTAAATGATAATATATATAAAGAAAAAGATTGTAATCACTTAACATTATATGAGAATTCCGAATTATGGATGGGAAATAAAGATTTATTTAACTTAAACTTTAATATGAAAAAATATGTTTTTGACGACGACGACGACGATATATATGAATATTCTTATGAAATGTTACAAAATCTCAGAGATACATTCATAGAAAAATATTTAAATGATATTGAATTATTAAAGATATTAAAAGACTATAATTATATTATTGATAAATATAACAATGATAATTTACTACAAAGTAATTATTTTTATTATATTTCAGTTAAATGTTGTATATTAGGATCGTTAATTTATAATAATCATAATAAATTTATTATTTACATATTAACTCAAATGATAAATCATTATGAACAGATTAACATGTATTATAAACCTCAAGAAAATAAAATATATTTTTACGATGGTGGAGGAAGAAGTGAATATTGGCCATATTCTTTAAGTGAAATGATATGGGAAACAGTTTGGGTAATGATAAATAAAAAATCACAAGATATATTTCGGTTTGATCCAAATACTAGAAATTTAGAAAGTATGTTAGAGTCTGATTAATATTAAAATTTTAAAGGTAATATTTTTTAATATTATATAAATTAAAAATTTCTGATAAATATTATATATAATAATAATAATAACAATAATAATAATAATAATAATAATAATAATAATAATAATAATAATAATAAATTGTAGAATATTTGAATATTATATATATATTTTAAAAATAATAATAATAAATTGTAGAATATTTGAATATTATATATATTTTTTAAAAATAATAATAGTAAATTGTAGAATATTTGAATATTATATATATTTTTTAAACATAATAATATATAAAAATAAAAATTATATTTATTATTATGAAATGAATTTATTGTAATTATAAAATGATTTTTTTGTAGAAATTTTTTTATATTTAATAAAAATTAAATTATTTAAATATTAGTTTTATTATATTTAACATATTATAATAAATATTACAATTTAGATAATAGATGAAGTTAATTATTTATTCGATTTATATATTCTTTGCCAATTATATTTTAGCCAAAGAATTAAAGAAAGAGTCTAGAGTATTTTGCCGTTACAATTATAAAGGGATAACAGAAGTTTATGATCCAGCCTATTTTAATGAAAAGGGTAAAATCGTATTGCTAAAACAATTGAAGAATATGCTAGGGTATTAGGTCCTACTTGGCATGGTATGTCTTGGTGTGGTAATAATACAATGGTTAATAGTATTGGTATTTATTATGATATATCTAAAATTCAAAATAAATTAAGAAAAAGAACTGATAAAAATACAAATAAAGAAACACCTCTAGAACCAAATAATACCGATCAATTGACAATCCTTTTTCGAGAGGAGATAATACAATCGACGATTATAAAAATCGAACAGAAGTTTATATTGATAGAATTTATGATAAATTAAAAAATGGTAATAAAAAGTATATTCCATTAGTAAGTCAAAGTCCTGAATTTAATCCTTATCATAAATCCTTAATTAGGGGCATTGATCGTGCACCAAATATTAGATATGCTACTGGAATAAATTTTTCAGAATCAATTAATTCTATTATTAGTAGTATTCCAGAAGGTGTAACTAAATGTGCATCAGTAAATAACTGTGCAGGATGTACTGTTGTTTGTAATGTTCTTATTTCCGCTACAAATGAAAAACAATATTCTATTACTAATTCCAGTGGAAATATTTCAACACATACAATAGGTGATGTTAATAATAATACAGACACTTTAACTGATGAAATATCTAATACTATTGAAGTAGCATCCACATTAACTCACACTGATAGTATTACACAATCAGATACTGATTCAAAATTATTGATAATAATAATAGAGTCATTTGGAGTAATTGGTTTGTAAGAAAAAATAATTACCATAGAAGATATGTAGAACCATTAGTTTATTCAATATCATCATGTAATGAAGAACTTAGATTACCATATATATTTAATATGTATAGTTATGAACAACCAAACCATGATAATATACAAGTTGATCCATATTTTAATAATTTATTGCCCAGAGAAAAGTTAAGATTTGAACATAATGATGAAGCGTATTTGAAATTAACTGATACGGAATTGATTTGGAATAATTTTGTTAAAAATGAAACAATTGCTACTTGTTCAAAAATTAAAGAATTAAAATTATTAGATAATGGTTTATTTTTATATTGTGAAGATAAAACTGAAACTATAGCTTCATTGAATAATAATAATAAATAAAAAAAAATAAAAACAAAAATAAAATAATAAATAAAAATAAAAATATTATAATGTAATAAAAACAAAATATAATAAAAAAATAAAATAAAAATAAAATAAAAATAAAAACAAAATAGAATAAAATAAATAATGAGGTAAAAAAAAATAATTAAAAATATAAAAGTAATATAAAATAAAATAGAATAAATTCTATTACGTTTTATATATATATATATAGTTAAAAAGTAAGATATCTAAATAAATTAGATATTATTTAAAATTATATATCGTATTTTTATTTTTTTAATTTTTTTTTTTTTTTTTAAACTAGATAAATATTTTTTTTGTTTAAATTTATTAATTTAAATTGTATTCATATGAATTTATAAAGTAATAAATAAGATGTTTTATTTTTATTTTTATTTTTTGACTTGTTATTATGCTGAAGACATAGTAGTACTATAAAACTAGTTTTTATATATATATTGTTTTTTTGTTTTTTATATTAGTAAAAATATTATTTATAAAAAAATAATAATAAAGTTTTTTTATAAATAATCTAATTAACAATTATAATATTAAATATTGAATATAAAATTATTTTTTTAAAAAAAAAAAATAAAAAACTTCAAACAAATATATTAAAATGTTTTTTAAATTATTTATCATCTTTAGCGTTTTAAACAAAATTATCTCTTTACCTGGAGGTTCAAATAGCAATAATAATAATGCGGCTATTTGGATATACAATGAATATCTAGATAGTTGTTTATATGGTACAAAATTTTCAGTGGAGACATTAATTTATGAAACTTGTGATAATAGAAAAAATTAATAAATGGTATATTGATGAAAATGATTATGGCATCATTTTAAGATCTGCCATTAATCCTGATATATGTATATCAGTTATTACCAATGAAAACGTATTAGATAACTGTGGCGGAAATAATATTATGTATTATAATAAAGGTTCCAAATTTATCAACAGTGATGATGGTATGTGCTTAGGCGTTAATGATGATGAGGATTACTTAACATTAAATAATTGTAATAGAAATAACAAAAAAATATTATGGGAAATATCAGAGAGTAAACCTACTGTTACAACAACAACTACTACTACTACTACAATAAATTCCACTCCAACTTCTAAACCAGTATAGATATATAATGAATATGCTGATAAATGTTTGTATGGTCCCGAATATGATGATGAAATTCCAACTTATGAAAATTGTGATAATAGTTAAATCTAAATGGGAAATTCCTGTTTCAGGAGATCTTTTCTTTAAATCGGTAGAATATGGTTGGTGTATTGCTAATACTGTACCAAGTACAGGTGGTCTTAATATGAGTTTTTGTAAAAGTGAAGATATTCTTATGAGAGATAGTTTCTCTTTAAGTACTATAAGACCTCCATATGATGTGAATTTATGTATGGGTATCTTAATTCAGGTAGTGCTACTGAAACTCGTTTAAATATGAATAAATGTAAGGTTAGTTATGGAACTTTCTATTTCATTATTACTAAATAAAATATTACTATTTGGGTTATTATTTACTTTATTTTTATATAAATTAGAAATATTACTTTCCATACTTTTAGATAATCTTAATCTTTGTTCAACTGTTAAATCAATATTATTATAATCAGAATATTCTTTTATTTTATCAAATATATCCTGTTTTAATAATTCATTAACATTTTTAATCTGAGTTTTTTATCATTGCTAAGACTATTAAAATTTGAAGTTCCTCTTATTTATTCACATTTATTTAAATAATCAAGAATAATATTATTATTACTATAACTATTTGCACCAGTAAATAATTGAATAAAAGAAGTAGCATGATTATTTAAATTATTATTATTATTATCAAAAATAGAAAGAGGTTTATAAAAATATACTTCTTTTGAAGCAAATTTCTCGTCTACTTTATATTTTATATTACCTTCACTTTTTGTAGTTTTAATTACTGTAATAGGATGAGCAGTAGTTAATTTAATACCATCATTTATTAATAGATGATATCTTTCAATACCATTAATTATACTTTTGAAAATACTAAAATTGATATAATTTTCATTGTTATGTTTTGTAAAATAATTTTTGCATATATCATCATTTCTACATTCATTGAAAATTTTTTCTAAATCTTTATTATCAATAACATCTAGAGGTTCATTAATATAACTTGTTTCACCAATATGGTCTAAATTTCTATAATTTGTTTCTCCAGTGATTTTCGGAAAATCGAGAGAACTATCCTTCATATATTTTATAATTTCATTAATGTAATGATTAGCTCCAACTTTTTTATCTTTTGAATAGATATATAATTTTTTTATATAATTATCTGAAAATAATGAAGGGGACTCATTTAAATCTCCATTTGAATTTAATAATTCCGCAATTATATCTTTATTTCTTAAATTTAAGCGAATATTTTCAATCATCATATCAGCATCATTATTATCAATAATACTATCTACTCCTAATTCATTAATGATATTTTTCATTAATGGAAATAATTCTTCCTTAAAAAAACTCTCTGCTTCATCTTTACTAAGTCTTCTTAATTCCTTTACTTATAACAAATTCTGTACCATCAATATTACCTATGTATCTTTCATGTCCTTTTAACTTTGTTTTAGCAGTGGTTATATCTAAAAAATCTCCATTAAATTTATTATAATTCATAGTATAATCTCCGTTTGCATTATTTTTTTTTGATACTGAAAATCGATAAATATCTTTTTCAATATTATTGCTGTTATTATCAGTATATGTAACAATAAAATGATATTTATCATCGCTCTCTTTAATTAACGAATATTCTGGATTTCCATATTTAAATAAATTATAGCATTCCGATTTTCTGTAACATAACCTTGATATTGTTCTAAATTCATCAAGATATTTTAAATCACTATTACTAGTAATTTCTGTATCAGTATTATCAATTGGTCTAAAGTTAGATTTATATTTTATAGAATTTCTAAATTTTTCATCATTTTCTTTATATTTATCATCATTATAACCATACTTATAAAATGAAAGTAAATCTAGTTCATTATTATCATTAACTAATCTTAAGCCGAAATGGTTAAGTGCCGTATTTCCATCTTTATCTTTTATAAAAACATATGCTCCTTTTTTTATAAAATAATATACAGTATGTGTATTATTTAAATGACATAATTCCATTAATGGAGTTTTTCCATTTTTATTTCTTTCATTAATATCAAACCCTATACTAAGTAAAAAATCCAATACATTTAATTCAATATTTTTATAAATACCTAAATATTTAGAATAAATATACAGAGCTGTATTACCTTCATTATCTTTTATAAATGGATTTGCACCATTCCTATATAATATATATGGTACACCATGATTACAATTACTAATTTTACAATTTAAAAAAAAAGCAGTTTCACCCTTATTATTTTTAATATTTAAATCTGCTCCATAATTAATTAATAATTTCATTGCTTTCATACTTACATAAAAAGTAGCAGTATGTAAAGATGTAACTGTTTCATCTATTTTGTAGCATACATATTCACATTTTGTAAAATAATAATTATATTTTTCAGAAATTTTATTTTCTATTTGGAAATTAATATATAAATTTAATTTATCTTCTTTAGATATTATTTTTTTAAAATTTTCTTTCGAAATTGCAATTTTATTTTTATAATATAAAAGTAATTTTATAATAATATTATTATCATATTTAAATAAAACATTAAATAAATTCTTTAAAATATCATTATGATTATATTTAACTAATATACATATTAATAATCTTATTTGATATAAAGAAATTATTTCATTGTCGTTATAAATTTTAAATTTTTTAAGAAGATTAATTATTAATTTATTATTGTAATTAGTATTATATTGATTAACAAAATTCATTCCTTATAATAAATCAAAAAGCAATAAATTTAACTAAATCTTTACTTATATTTATAAAATAATGGAATTAATAAATCATTTTATTTAAACAATTTTTTCTTAATTTAATAGTGTCTGTTTATATAAAATACCATAATTTTTTTTTATTTATATTTATAAAAATAAATAATATTTATTTATAAATTATCAGAAATATAAATACTAAAATATATATCATAGATATATTTTAACGAAATATAATTAAATATCAAACCACAATAGTATAATTAAATATTTATTATTATAGGAACAATTGTTAAATAAATATTAAATTTAAAAAACTTTTTTATTAAAACGAGTTTTTACTTATATATATATATATATATAAATATTCATTCATTCATTCATTTATTTATTTATTTATTTATATATTTATTTATTTTTACATTTATATATTTATATATTTATATATTTAATTAATTAATTAATTAATTAATTAATTAATTAATTATTTATTTATTTATTTATTTATTTATTTATTTATTTATTTATTAAATACATTAAAAAATTATAATTTTTTTAAACATATTATATTGTGAACAATGTGCCTTTTAATTAAATTTACATCCACTTTTAAAATTTTATATAAAACATTAAAATAAAATATATATAATAAGGAAGTACAATAATATTTTTATTAAAAAATTTTAATGAACATTGATATTAAAGTAATTAAATATTTTAAAAATATTTAAAAGATTTTAAATTGATTTTTATTCGATTTTTTAAAAAAAAAAATTAAAGTTATTTTAATAAAATTTAATATGTTATTATTAAAATATTTGTTATTTATTACTAGCATCACAGCTAGTAGTAGTAAAACAGTTTCAAATACCACAGCTAGTAATAGTAAAACAGTTTCAAATGTTGAAACTAAAAATTCAAAAATATCAAAGAATGATATACATAGTGATTCACATTTGGAAACAACAAATGTTACAAAAAATAGTATGATCAAAATATTTGATCCATACTATGTTGATTCTTGTAATAATACAATCTATTTTGATAACATTGAAGATTATGCTAGATATATCGGTCCGGATTGGTTCGGTGTAGGTTATTGTGGTAATAATACAGTAGTTAATAATGTTGGAAGTTATTTCAAAGTTTCTGAAAATAAAAAAAGTAAAAGAGAAAAGGTGGAGATTAAAAATATAAATCAAAAAGAATATGATATATATGAAAACGAAGATGATAAAAATGAAAATATGGAAGATAATACGTATGACGATGAAGATGAATTGTCTATTTACAGAGCACGTACTAAAGAAGATTATAAAAAAGAAATTAAAAAACTATATGAAAATTTTATAGAAAATGGTATGAAAAGTATTTCACTAACGAGTAAAAATCCTGCGTATAATCCGTATCATCCTGCATTAATTAAAATTAAAGATATAAATGAAAATGAAATTAATTATATTATTACAATGGGAATGCCTTATGAAGTAGATAAATCATTATATGAGGAATTAATTAAAGATGGACAATCTAAATTTGAAGATTGTGCAAGCATTACTCGTGAACCTGATTCCGTTATTTCATGTACTGTTGCTTATACAGACGATATTCAAAATACTATTAGTATATCTAATAATGATGGAAAATCGTATCATAAATCGTATAGAAAAGTTTATAGTAAAGGTGATGCGACTACAAAAGAAATTAGTGAATCACTTCAATTAGCTAATGCTCTTTCTTATAGTAAATCTACTCATGAAAGTGATACAAGTGGGTATACGGAATCTCTTGAAAAAGTACATAATGTCATTGATTCCGAAAGTTTAGCTAGAACCCAGAGTAAAGAAAATACTCATATGGAATCTACAGAACATACTACTTCTCATATGAGTGAAGAACATGCTCATACACTTACTAATAGTAAAGAAATAACTGATGAAACCAACTTCAATAAGTAAAACTAAGACTGCAGCCCTTCAAGTAACCTATATATAAATTTACTTACAATATATATTAATTTTGATAATTTATATATTTTAAAAACCATATATTCATTATATTAATTTTTTTAACTTGGAGAAAAATTCAATGGTTTGGAACATTTACTCAATATTAAATTTTTTTATTTATTTTCAATCTATCTTTTAATGAATATTTTAAATGAATCAATTAAATTGTAAAGATAATAACTAATAATATGTGTTTATTTTATTAAATAACAATGTAACACCAAAGTTAATAGTAATATAACATATAACCTATATGTAAAATATATAGCTATATATATATTATATATACATATCATATTATATATGTATATATATTACATGTTATACTTTTTTTATTACAATATATGTTTTTATATAAAATTCAGATAAATGATGAAAAAAAAAAAAAGATGTAACATGCATATTAATTTGTATATATGTTATCACATATGCTATTTATACAAAATATATATATCAAAATATATATTTTATATGATAAATAAATTAAACAAATAAATAAATAGATGCTATCATAATATTTATAATACAATGTATGGTATATAATTATATATACATTCAATTAATAAAAAATAATCTAAGTATATATATTAAATATAATATATATAACAATATAAGTTTTTAATATATTAAATATAAACATTTAAATAAATAAATCAATAGAGGTAACATTTATATTAACATAAATGTATAAATGTTCCAATATAATAAATATATTTAATATATAGACTCTAAATATCTATATAGATTATATTGATATATATAATTATATACACAATATTTAATATATATCATATATTTTCTGTATAAAAACTCTATAAATTTACATATATATATGTATATATATGTAAATTTACTTACAATATATATAAATTTACTTACAATATATATAAATTTACTTACAATATATATTTATACATATATTCTTTGTATAAAAACTCTATAAATATGTATATATATAATATCTGAAGTGAAATGTACTATATATTAATTTAATAAAAAAGAGGCAACATTTATGGTAATATTTATGTTAAATTAATATTCTACCACGTAAGTTCAATATATACGTAATATATCTATATATATACAGTATTTAATATATATGATGCTATATATCCATATATATTGTATTTAATATAGAAGAATATTTAATATATATAATATTCTGAATAAAGTATATGGATATTCACCCATATGCTACGCTATATACTATATATAGTGTAATATATATAAAGAGATAGATAAACATATATACTGAATACATTATATATATAATAAAGTATTTATAAATCATATATATTATATATAGGATATGTATACCAATATTTATATTTAAATGAGTCTTAAATTTAAAATGAATTATGAAATGAATAAATAAATGTGACATAGATGTTGATATGGAAGCTAAAATGAATGTTACAACAATAATGTGATATAAACAAAGTAGATATTAATATATCAATGTATATATGCCAATTTGTATATTAAAGTATATACATCTATACAGTATTTAACATATATAATATATTATGATTATATATAATTAAACTCTATATTCATTATAAATAGTATATGTGAAGTAATGTATGTTTTTATATCCAAAAATGAACTATAAATTATGATGTAACATTCATATATGTTACAGAAGATCATATATAAATGTACTAAATATATAATATATATATATATATATATATAAAGATAAAAAATATAATGGTTTAACATAAATAATTTTTCATTATAAATAAGTATAAAAGTATAAAAGTATGTATTCTTATATATCAATTATGATATATAATATTAAACCTATGCATGCATTTGTATATACATTTTAAAATATATTATTAATAATGTCATAATTATTAATAATAACTTATATAGATCAATCTAATATAAGAAATAAATCATATAATTATATATTATATTTTTTTAATTTTTTTTTTCGATGGATAGAATATCTCCCGAAAAATATCTCTAACTATGTAATCCTATGTAAGATAGATAAGATTTTATAAATATAAATCTATATAATAATGATAACCTTTTATGACTATATGTCTTTAGAATATCTCTTACAACATAATATTTAAATTATTTACATTACATTACGTTTAATTGGGTGTTTATAAATCAGGTCCTAGAATATTCCTTTAACTTGTGGAACATTTTTCTTTATAATTTTTATTACTTAATAAATGTTTTAAATTGATTAAAGTTAAAAAATAGAATATAACAATAATAAGTGAGAATAATTATAAATCATAATCATCATAATAATAAATGAAAAGTAATGAGTATAATAAATATAATAATAAAATAAATATATAAGAATATAAATAAATAAAATATTAATAAATAAGTGAATGAATAAATAAGTTTATGAAAAAGTAATAATAACAAGTTCATAATGATTAATTAATTTGCTATTTTTTAATATTTTATTATTATGTTTTTTTTTTTTTTTAAATTAATTTAATTTATCCTTATTATAAATTTTGTTTTGTTTTTTTTTAATTAATTTATACATAAAAAATTTTTAATTTAAAATTTAAAATAAAATATATTAAAAAAAAAAAAAAGCCATCAACCTACAGTTTATTTTCATATATTTTATATTTATATTTATTATTATTTATTATTATTATTATTAACTATTAACTTTAATTAATCCGTAATAATAATAAAAATAATAAATAATAATAAAGTTTTTATAATTAAATAAATAATAATAATAATAATATATATATATCTATAATTAAATAACATTTATTATTTTAATAAAATTATGAAAATATATAATCTATAATTAAAAATGTTGATATTATTATAGAAATAATTTTTTTTTGATTTAAATAAATAATAAAGTTCTTGGCTAATTCTACTACTCACAATGAAAGAATTAAATCACAACTTTGAAAATAAAATTATATAATTAATATATCATATCATATCATATCATATAATCTATGAAATATTTTTCAATGATAAAATAAGGGTATAAAGGAGAGAAAAAAAAAGAATTAAATGAGTATGATAACCATGGAAAATTTTTAATAATAATTTTTAATTATTTTTAATTATTATTATATAATTATTATTATTTTTTATTAAAAATAACGTTTTTAAGCGAAATGAATATTAAATATTAATTATATGAATATTAAATATTAATAGTTATATATTATTATTTATATTTTATTTTATATTTTTTTATTTTATATTTTTTATTATTTTTAACCAAGAAACAAATTGAAAAATAAATTAAATATATATTAAGAAAATAGAATTTATTTTGTGGTACAAAAAAATATTAATTAATTAATTAATTAAATAAATAAATAAATAAATAAATAAATAAATAGATAGATAAATCAATATTAATTAAAAAAATAAATATTAATTAAAAAAATAAATATTAATTAATTAAATAAATCAATATTAAATAAATAAATAAATAAATAAATAAATAAATATTAAATAAATAAATCAATTAATTAATTAAATAATTAATTAAATATTTAATTTAATCAAAATCCATCGTTTGATTGTTTTTTAAATTTGGTTTTGTTATGAAACATAAATTAAAAAAATAGAAAATTTGGGATTTTAATTGAAATAAAATTTTTTATTATTATTTTTATACTTTATAAGAAAAAAAATAATAATAAATAAAGTTTTTTTTGTACTACAATAAAAATAATTATTTTGATTTTTGAATTTTTTTTTATATTTATGATAATTGAACATTGAACAAAAAAAAAAAAAATAAATTTATTAGTTAAATTATCCTTCTATTATTAATTTTTATTTTTATAGTTAAAAAACTTTATAAATTTTATTATGCCATTTATAATATAATCAATAAAAGGTAATATTAAAACAATTATTGTTAAGGGAAAAACTATGTATATATAATAATATTTTATATTTTATTATATTATTAATTTATTTATTATTTATTTATATATATATACAATTGTATATAATTACAATTATATTTTAAATATATTTCTTAATAAAAATCATAGAAATTCCAGGTATATTCTATTTAATAATTATTAATATATTTATATATTTTCTTTTTAATATCTAAGCCATTTTATATCTGAAACATTTAGACTTCTTTTTTTTTTTTTTTTTTTTTTTTTTTTTTTTAATATTTAATTTAAGTATGTTTTGGTAAAGAATATGTATATTATTTAAATAATTTGGTCATTTTCATTATTCAGATAGATATACTTTTATTTTATTCATTAGATAAAGTTTTAATAACTTTATAACTTCTATTGGATATTTAATGAATTTCTATCATAATATTACACTTTAAAACTATAAGAGAAAAGTTGACGAGCGGTCTAGACAATTCAAAAAAAAAAAAACATTATGAAATATTTGAAAAACACAAGATTATTAAGGATAATACTATATAATAATAATAATAATAATAATATAAATATATATTGTAATAAATTTAAATAAAATAATAAAATAATATTTATTGCTTGATATATTATTTGTAATCAACTGATTTAATTACTATTAAAATTGTAAAAGTTATAATAAATGGTAATCATCATAAAGAAATTAAAAAAAAAATTGTAATAAAAGTGTACAATTCTATTTTATTATAATATAATATATTAATAATAATAATAATATTATTATTATATAAAATACAACTTCGACAATTCATACAAATAAATATATGTTTTATGTCATTAACAAAAAATGTTATTTTTTATATATATATTTATATGTTATAGAATATTCTATTATTCTGTATAATATAAAATAATAATAATAATAACATTTTAATAGTATATCATACTCCATTAATAATAATTAATATAAAAATAATATTTGAAAGAAAAACAAAAAACAAAAAACAAAAAATTAATATGAATATTAAAAATTGGAAGATGGAAAATTAATATTAATTTAAATATAATAATAATAAAAGTGTACAATTCTACTTTATTATATAAAAAACAACTTCAACAATTCATACAAATCAATATATGTTTTATGTCATTAACAAAAAATGTTATTTTATATATATATATTTATATGTTATAGAATATTCTATTATTCTATATAATATAAAATAATAATAATAATAACATATTAATAGTATATCATACTCCATTAATAATAATTAATATAAAAATAATATTTGAAAGAAAAAAACAAAAAACAAAAAACAAAAAATTAATATTATTAATTTTCCATCTTCCAATTTTTAATATTCATATTAATTTAAATATAAAAATTATTCCTGTTTTATAATTAGATTGATTAATATAAATATTTTATTAATAAATAAAATTTATTATATATATAAATATTAAATGTTTATTTTTTATTATTATTATTTAAAGTTTTTAATTATTTTTAATTCTTTTTTATATTTTTTATCAAAAAAAATTTTTTTTTTGATATTTTAATTATCAATAATGGCTAATTAATAATTAATATTCAAATATATTTCCTTAATATCAATATTTTTATTATTATTATTATTTTCTCCATTTTTTTTCATATAAATAATTAAGAAATTCCCTTTTTATTTTTAAAAAATATATAGAAAAAAGAAATATTTTTCTTTATTCATTTTATATTTGTTATTAAACGAAACTTCTTTTCAAAGAAAAAAAATTTTTTTTTTTTCTTTTACAATATAAACTACAAAAAAAAAAAAAAAAAACTCTAATAGATTATAATTATTATTTAAATCTAAAATACTAAATATATAATTATAAAATAATAATAATAATAATAATAATAATAATAATAATAATAATAATAATAATAATAATAATAATAATAATAATAATAATAATAATATAATTGTATTTTAACAAAGTATTATACAAAAAAGATATTATTAATTCTACAGAATAAAAAAAAAATTTATATATTTATAAATTGAAAGGAAAAAACTTTTAACTCTGATAATAATCAAAAAAAAATTAATTATTTTTTTTATTAAATAATATCAAAAAATATTTAATTATAATTTTTCATAATTTAACAAAAAACTAATAATTTATTAAAAAAAAATAAAATTAATATAATATAATATAATATAATATAATATAATAATTTTATATAAATTATTTAAAATATAAAATTATTCAGAGATTAACATCTAATAATTTAATATAATATAATAACAATAAAATATATATTAGAAAAATTTTATTATAATTTTAAATAATATATATTTTTTAAAAAAAAAATACACTATAATAATTAAAGAAATATAAAAATAATAATTTTAATTTAATATAATAATATTTTATATTAAAAAAAAGAAAAAAAAAGATTTTTAAAGTAATTTTTTTTAAAAAAAAAAGAAGAAAAAACGTAAACATGAATCATTTAACAAATGGTCATAATCTTAATTCCAAGGAAAATTCTGAAAACCAATTGACTTTCTTAAAAGAAAGATTTAATTGTGATTTCAATGTATTAGCCGTTCCTAAAAAGGAATATTACCATAAATTTAGAGGAAATGAAAAAGTATTTAAACATCAAGAATCATTAATTATTAATGATTATTATAAAAAGGTTAAAGGGTTTGTGGAGTCTAATCATTTAAATCCTGTTTCTCTTTTACTTAGTATTTATGGTTTTGTTATGTACAAGTACACCGGTCAAGAAATTATTTATACATTATTTAGTGGAAATGATATAGGAAGAGAAGGAAGATGTAGTGATGAAGAAGATATTACCACCATCACCACTCAACCATTTTTAATTAAATGTAATAAAAATGGTACATTAATGGATATGTTTAATGACATTGACCATTGTTTAACCTATTATTATAAAAATCCATCGATTTTATTTTCAGAAGTATCTGAAAGTTTAAGCTTACTTAAACCCAATAATTGTTTCTTTTTTGAATCTTTTGATCAAATAAATTATGGATTTGATAAATTTTTAAAAGAAAATAAAAATTTGGATGTAGCTTTCCGGGTTATGGATCAAAAGGATGGTTACCTTATTTCTTTGGATTATAATACAAATTTGTATGATGACACTTTAATTCAAAATATTTTAGAAAATTTCATCGAAGTCGTTAAAGCTCCCGATAATTATGGTAAAATTTTAAGTGATATTGAATATATTACTGAAAAGGAAAAGAATAAAATTCTTTATGGCTTCAATGAAAATATTTATGATTATGGTTACGAAAAAATTTATCCCACTGAATTTAGTAAAATTGCAAGATTAAATGCTGAAAAAACAGCTCTTGTTTTCAAAGATCAAAAATTCACCTATGGTACCTTAAATGAAATGACGAATTCTTTAGGTCATTATTTAAGAGAACTTGGCGTTAAAAGAAATGAGGTCATCCCTATTATTTGTGAACGTTCGTATTACTATGTTATTGCTTCAATTGCTAATATGAAAGCAGGAGGTGTCTTTTTATTTATTGATCCAGAATTCCCTAAAGATCGTGTCAAGTATATGGTCAATGAAGTCAGGGCTAAAATTATTTTGGAATATATTCCTCATCAACCCAAGGAAAATACATTTGATTTTGACGATTCTATTTTTGAATATTCATTAGACGGTCATGACTACCGTCAAAATACGCATGATGTCCCCAATGTCAACACTAGCGATGATATATGTTGTATGTTCTTTACTTCCGGAACTACTGGTAAACCCAAAGGTATTCTAATTAATCATGATAATGTAATTAATAGTACTCAATATGCTCTCACCTATCAAGGAGGAAGGGATATCTATGATAATCCAGAAGCTGTATTAGCTTTCAGTAAATTTACGTATGTGATGTGTTTCGCTGAAATATTTTTCCCGTTAATTAAACATGTTATCGTTATCTTGTGTAGCGAAGAAGAATACAATAATCCAAGTTTGTTGGGCGATATTATTTTAAAGTATAACACAGAAATTGCTGTTTGTACCAGTACTCGAATCCGAAATTATTTAAATAATGAAAAATTTAGAAAGGCCGTTGCCAATTTTAAAACTTTATTCTTTGGCGGAGAAAGTTTAACGAGAGATGTACTACAACTATTTATTCAGCATACCAATGCTAAAATTTATTATAGCTATGCCTTGACAGAAACTACGGCTTTTGGTGCTTTAAGTTATATTAGTCATGATGATATTATTAATAATAGAACGATTAGTATTGGTAAACCTGCTTGTAACTATCAAGTCTATATTTTAGATGAAAATTATAAACCGGTTCCTGTTGGAGTAGAAGGTGAAATCTATCTTGGGGGTCGTAGTATTTGTAGTGGTTATCTTAATTTAGAAAAATTAACCAAAGAAACATTTATTGATTGCCCTTACACCCCCTATAAAAATTCTCATAAAAAATTAAAAATGTACGGTACCGGAGATCTTGGTAAATGGACTCCGGATGGCAGAGTTATTCATTTAGGTAGAAAAGATTTTCAAGTTAAAATTCGGGGTCAAAGAATTGAATTACCGGAAATTGAACAAATTGTAAAAGAAATTAAAGGTATTGACTACACCGTTGTGATTGATAAAATGAAAAAGGGAAGTAATGAAAAATATTTAGTTGGTTATTACATTACCAAATCTGACGATATCACGGGGGAAGATATTAGAAATTATTTGAAAACAAAACTTCCAATGTATATGATTCCAAGTTATTTCATTCAAATTGATAAAGTTCCAGTGACCGCTCATGGTAAATTGGATAGAAAATCCTTACCTGAACCAAATATTGATCGTTTATTAAGTAGTAATTATGTTGCCCCAGAAACTAAAATTGAAAAGGCCATTTGTAAAATTTATAGTCAAGCCTTTCATATTGATTTTGATAAAATTGGTAAGTATTCTACATATTTTGAAATCGGTGGAACAAGTTTAAGCGCTATTAAGACGGTTGCTGCTATCGAAAAAGAATTAAAAATTAAATTAAATATTAAGGATATATTTACTTATCCAAAGGTTTGTGATTTGGGTAAAAGAATAGAAGAAATTCAAATGAATGGAAATGACCATTTCCATAAAGTGGAAATCATCAAAAAACAAAATAAAAAGGAATTCCCGGTAACCACTCAACAATTGGGTGTATATATTGATTCCATTAAAAACCCCGAAAGTACTATTTATAATATTCCAAGTTATTTCCAATTAAATCACGAAATCGATATTGAAAAGATAAAGAAAGGATTCACGCAATTATTTGAAAAGCAAGAAATTCTTAGAACGAAATATACCGAAAAGGAAATTAATAATAAAATTGAAATTTACGGGGAAGTGGATGATGAATGTCAACTTGAATTTGAAAATTACACCTATGATAATAAAAATGAATTTGTTAGACCGTTTGATTTATCGAAGGCACCATTAATTAGAGTAGGTTTTATTGAAAATGAGGTATTATTAGTGGATATGCATCATATTATATCGGATGGTTCAACAATTTTAGCGCTCAAAGAACAACTCAATCATTATTATAATACGGATCAGATTCACGAATTAGACATTCAATACAGTGATTATGCGCTTCACGTCAACGAAAAAATGAATCATGGCGATTATAAAGATCAAATTGAATTTTATAAAAATTTATTTTCGTCCAATGACTACGAAATCCTAAATCTTCCAAAAAAGAGAAAAAATAATGAAACGGAAAAAGACGATGATTCCGATATATTCATTTTAAACAAAAATATTGATAAATCCGCTAGTCATTTAATTAATTAATACGTTAAAAGTCATAGTATTAGTAAGACAGCATTTTTCATTACTATTTATGGATATGTTTTATCAAAGTATAGTGGTCAAGATAGGATTTATAGTTCGATTATGAGTGCTAATCGTCATCATCATTCTATTGAAAATATGTTTGGTATGTTTGTGAGTACTCTTCCTATATTATTAAAATATGATCATGCGGATACCTCCTTCCTAACTACCATTAAACAAAATATGAATATGGTCATGGAAATTTATAATAATCAGGAACTCTCTTTCTCCGAATTATCAAGATTATTATATTTAAAGAATATATGAAGAATTCATTCATCTATCAACCCAAAAATAAATTAGAAGAAAAAAGTAGTACAGTATCTTCCAATAATGGCCATGGAACAGATATTTTTGTAAGTTATGAAGATCCAAATGAATTAAACAGAAATGATCTTAACAAATTTGACTATACCATTTCTATTAATTATAATCATGAAACGTATGATTCCAAAATTATACGTCGTATTCTTGACAGTTATGAAGTCGTCATTAGAAATATTACGAAATTTGATGATCCTCTCAAAACTATTGAATATATTCCAGAAGGCGAAAAAATTCAAATGATGGAAGAATTTAATAGAAATTCCTTTACCTATGGTTTTGATCGATTATATCATGTTGAATTTAGTAAATTGGCTAAAGAAATTCCTGATCAATGTGCTGTCGTGTTTAATGATACTATCATTACGTATCGTGAATTGGATGAAATGAGTAATTCTTTAACTTATTATTTAAGAAAACAAAATATTGGAAGAAATGCCATTGTTCCAATTATTTGTGAAAGATCCTATTATTTTATTGTTGCCTTTATTGCTGTATTGAAATCTGGTGCTGCCTATTTACAAATTGATCCAGATTTCCCAATGGAAAGAATCGAATATATGGTAAGGGAGGTTAATGCAAAATTTGTTCTTGAATTCATTACCGATAAAGAAAATAGAAATAAGGTGCAATTCAAAAATAAGGGTATTGTGGAATATCAATTACAACATCATAAATACGATGAAAATACTTTCGGTGTTGATAATGTCAATGTCAGTGATGATTTAAGTTATGTACTATTTACTTCAGGAACTACAGGAATGCCAAAGGGAACTTTATTGACTCACAATAATTTAATTAATTATTGTCTTTATTGTCAAAAGATTAATGGTCAGGATGATCTTTATGAAGAGAGTATTCATAGTGTTTTAGCATTTTCAAAATTCACATTTGATATGTCATTATCTGAAATCCATTATCCCTTACTAAGAGGTAATAAAATTGTCCTTTCTAACGATGAAGAATTTAATGATCCAATTGCCATTAGTAAATTAATTCAAAAACATCAAATCGATTGTTTATGGAGTGTTCCTTCAAGAATTGAAAATTATATAAATTACAAGGAATTTTTAGAATCCATTCAAACTTTGAAATTTATGCTGCTTGGAGGTGAAAAATTGGAATATCAACTCGTAAAGAAACTTATTAATAATAACATAAAAGTTTTAAATGGTTATGGTCCAACCGAAACCACGGTTTGTTGTATTATCAAAAAGTATACCAAAGAAAATATTGAAAATGATTATAAAAATGGTTTATTTAATTCCATTGGTAAACCTTTATGTAATACCAAAGTTTATATCTTAGATAAATATCTTAAACCAGTTCCAATTGGAGTTGAAGGTGAAATCTTTATTGGAGGTTATGGCGTTGGTAAGGGATATCTTCATCGTGAAAATTTAACTAAAGAAAAATTCCTTGAAAATCCATTCAATTTTAATTATGATGACCATAA
Source organism: Anaeromyces robustus (assembly GCA_002104895.1). Lineage (NCBI taxonomy): Eukaryota > Fungi > Neocallimastigomycota > Neocallimastigomycetes > Neocallimastigales > Neocallimastigaceae > Anaeromyces > Anaeromyces robustus. The sequence continues at coordinate 79,974 of MCFG01000331.1, forward strand.
CAACATGATGTATAGAACTGGGGATCTTGGTCAATGGACAGAA
>MCFG01000332.1:0-17500 GCA_002104895.1 Anaeromyces robustus
GTTATAATTTAATATACATAAATATGATATGTGTAAATTTAATTATACGATTTGTAAATAATTTTTATATTTTAATATCTAATTTCGTTTTTTCTGTTTTTTTTGTTTTGTTTTTTTGATATTATTTTTTTATATTTTTTTTATCTTATTTTTTTCTGTTTTTCTGTTTTTCTGTTTTTTTTTTTTTATTTTTTTTATATTTTTTTGTTTTTTTGTTTCTTTATTTTTTTTTTTTTTTTTGTTTTTTTTATTTTTTTGCTTTTTATATTTTTTTAAAAAAAATATATAATTCTTTAATTTCCTTTGATATATTATTCAATGATTAATTGAATAATTTTCTATTTGCAAAAAAGATAGTGTTTTTTGTTAATTAATTTATTCTTCCTTACTAATTACTTCACTACTTATAACTCTTTCAACAACTTTTTGTGGGCTACCATCAGATGGAGTAGTAACAATCTTTTCGGTAACAGTTCTAATAACTTCACCATATTCATTAGTAACTTCTTCAACAGTAGTAGTGGTGGTAACAATTTCTTCATCACCAGAATCTTCATCTTCTACATCATGAGTAGTAGTAGTAGTAACAACTTCTTCTATTTCTTCTTCTTCACTTTCTTCTGGAGTAGTTACAGTTTCAGTCTTTTTAACAGTTTCATAGGCTGGTTTAGTGGTAGTAGTAGTAGTGTACTTTTCATCTCCTGGAGTGGTAGTAGTAGTGTAAGTGGTAATAGTGTATTGTTCTGGAGTAGTAGTGGTAGTGTATTTTTCATCTCCTGGAGTAGTAGTAGTAGTGTAAGTGGTAGTAGTGTATTGTTCTGGAGTAGTAGTGGTAGTGTACTTTTCTTCACCTGGAGTGGTGGTGGTAGTGTAAGTGGTAGTAGTGTATTTTTCTGGAGTAGTAGTGGTAGTGTATTTTTCATCTCCTGGAGTGGTAGTAGTAGTGTAAGTGGTAGTGGTGTATTGTTCTGGAGTAGTAGTGGTAGTGTATTTTTCTTCACCTGGAGTAGTAGTGGTAGTGTAAGTGGTAGTAGTAGTGTATTTTTCTGGAGTAGTAGTGGTAGTGTATTTTTCTTCATCTGGAGTGGTAGTAGTAGTGTAAGTGGTAGTAGTGTATTTTTCTGGAGTAGTAGTGGTAGTGTATTTTTCTTCATCTGGAGTGGTAGTAGTAGTGTAAGTAGTAGTAGTAGTGTATTGTTCTGGAGCTGGAGTTGGAGTAGCATAATTCTTATATTCTTCTACCTTTTCAGTAATAGTTTCATAGGCTGGAGTAGCAGTTTGTTCTGGAACTGGGGTAACATTTTCTTCAACCTTTTCAGTTACAGTTTCATAAGCTGGAGTGGTATATTCTTCAACCTTTTCAGTAACAGTTTCAACTGGAGTTGGAGTATCTACATTTTCAGTAACAGTTTCAGTGGTGACAGTTTCAGTAGTAACAGTTTCAACTGGTTTTTCTTCTGATTTTTCTTCTGGTTTATCAGATTTTTCAAACTTCTTAGCAATCTTTTCACCAGCATCACCAATGGTATCTTCAACCTTTTCAACTGTACTACCAATAGTCTTCTTTACCTTTGAGAAAATAGAATCCTTTGGTGGAACAGCTGGAGCTTCAGTCTTCTTAATTTCTTCAACAGTTGGAGTGTGATCAGTAGAGTAAACAACTGGAGTAGTTTCAATCTTTTCAGTAACTGGATCAACTACTTCTTCAACAGTTTCAGTAACGGTTTCAGGAACGGTTTCAGCTGGAGCTGGGGTATCATCATCAGATTTTTCAAACTTCTTAGCAATCTTTTCACCAGCATCACCAATGGTATCTTCAACCTTTTCAACGGTATCACCAATGGTCTTCTTAACCTTATTTAAAAGAGATTCCTTTGGTGGAACAGCTGGAGCAACATTTTCTACTTTTTCTTCTTCAATTTTCTTAAGTTCATCACCAACTGGAGTATGTTCAGTAGAGTAGGTAACTGGAGTAGTTTCTACAACTTCTTCTGGTTCAACGACTTCAACAGTTTCAGTTACAGTTTCAGTAGTAGTTTGTGGGGTATCTTGTTTCTTATCCTTTTTCTTAAAGATATTCTTAATACTAAATCTCTTCTTCTTTCCCTTCTTATCATCAGGAACAGCTTCATTTTCATCAGATGAAACATTTTCTACAATGTGTTCAACAATTTCTTGAGTTTGTGGATCAACAAATTCTTCTTCATCTTCTGGTTTAGCTTCAACAGTTTCAGTAGTAGTTACAGTAACTTCTTCAACTGGAGCAGTAGCTGGCTTTGGTTGAACTTCAACAGTTTCAGTTGTTGTAACATTTTCAACTGGAGCTGAAGCTGGAGTTTCAATAGTAGTGGTAGTAGTGGTAGTAGTGGTAGTGGTAGCTGGAGTAGTTTCTTCTTGATTAATCTTGGATTCAATGTTTTGGAATTCCTTCTTAACATCGAATAATTCTTCCTTCTTATCATCTTCAATTGGAACATCAACAACTGGAGTTATATCTTCAGTGAGAGCATCTTCAAACTTTTCTTCTTCTGGTTCAGCAACTTGTTCTACAGTAGTTGTAGTTGTTTTAACAACTTCAGCTGGAACAGTCTTCTTATCCTTCTTGAATTTGCTAAAGAAAGAATTCTTCTTCTTTTCTGGAACTGGAACTTGGGTAACAGTTTCTTCAACCTTTTCAACAACTGGAGAAACAGCATCTTCAACAGTTTCAACAGTTTCAGTAACAGTTTCAGTTACTGGAGCTACAACGGTATCTTCAACCTTTTCAACAACTGGAGAAACAGCATCTTCAACCTTTTCAACAGTTTCAGTAACAGTTTCAGTAACAGTTTCAGTAACTGGAGCAACAGCATCTTCTACCTTTTCAACAACTGGAGAAACAGCATCTTCAACGGTTTCAACAGTTTCAGTAACAGTTTCAGTAACTGGAGCAACAGCATCTTCTACCTTATCAGTAGCATTTTCAACAGCATCTTCTATGGTTTCAGTAACTGGTTTTCCCTTCTTATCCTTCTTCTTGAACATCTTTAAGAAACTGAATCTCTTATCCTTTTTAGCTGGCTTATCAGCACCTTCAATAGTTTCAGTAACTTCTTCAACCTTTTCAGTAACTGGGTCTACAACCTTATCTTCTACGGTTTCTGTGACAGTTTCAACAACTTCTTCAGTCTTGTCAGCAACTGGATCAACAGTATCCTTAACAGTGTCTACAACATCACCAACCTTGTCCTTGGCATCATCGTAAACATCTCCAACCTTGTCCTTGGTAGTATCGTAGGCATCTTCAACCTTATCAGCAGCATCACCAACGGTATCCTTAACAGTATCTACAGCATCACCAACCTTGTCCTTAGTGGTATCGTAGGCATCTTCAACCTTGTCAGTAACTGGAGCGAAAGTGTTCTTAATAGCACTAAAAGCACCACTAACCTTATCCTTAGCAGCATCATAAGCATCGCCAACCTTATCCTTAGTAGCATCGTAAGCATCTCCAACCTTATCCTTAGCAGCATCATAAGCATCTCCAACCTTATCAGCAGCACTAACAACGGTGTCCTTAGTGGCGTCATAGGCATCTCCAACCTTATCCTTAGCTGCATCGTAAACATCTCCAACCTTATCAGTGGCATCACCAACGGCATCCTTAGTAGCATCGTAAGCATCACCAACGGCATCCTTAGTAGCATCGTAAGCATCGCCAACCTTATCCTTGGTAGCATCATAAGCATCGCCTACCTTATCAGTAGCACTATCGACGGTGTCCTTAACAGTGTCAACAGCATCACCAACGGTGTCCTTAGTGGCATCAACGGCATCACCAACCTTATCCTTGGCAGCGTCGTAAACGTCACCAACCTTATCAGTGGCATCACCAACAGTATCCTTTACAGTATCAACGGCATCATCAACCTTTGAGTCAGACTTCTTCTTACCGAATAAAGAAATTCTCTTCTTTGACTTATCCTTTTTGTCCTTTTCACCCTTAGTGTGCTTGAATAATTTGAAACCATTCTTCTTTTCATCTTTCTTGTCTTCTTCATCAGAGGAAGAGGCAGAGGAAGCAGAGGATTCTTCATTATGCTTCTTAATCTTGAATAACTTCTTCTTTTCCTTCTTTTCCTTCTTTTCCTTATTATCTTCTTCATCAGAGGAAGAGGCAGAGGAAGCAGAGGATTCTTCATTATGCTTCTTAATCTTGAATAACTTCTTCTTTTCCTTCTTATCTTTTTCTTTCTTATCCTTTTCCTTCTTGTCTTCTTCATCAGAAGAGGAAGAAGAAGATTCTTCATCATGCTTTCTAATCTTAAATAATCTCTTCTTTTCCTTCTTTTCCTTCTTTTCTTCTTCGTCAGAAGATGATGATGATGAATCCTTATCAACTGGAGCAACAAGTGGAACTTCAACAAATTCTTGAGCTGGAGCAGTTTCTTGTTTAATTTCAACCTTTTCTTCACTAGTTGGAACAGTTTTCATCCTTTTCAAACTTCTTCTTAGTCTTTTCGAAAGCATCTCCTACCTTATCACCGGCTTTTTCAAAAGCATCACCAACCTTAGTGAAGAGAGATTTCTTTGGCTTAGTTGGTGAAGTAGTTTCAACAACTTCTTCAACCTTTTCAACAACTGGTTCAACACCATCCTTAACTTCAGTAACAACAGTTTCTACAGTTTCAACAACTGGTTCAGCTGGATCCTTAACATCAGCATTCTTCTTTTCTAATTTCTTGGCAATCTTTTCACCAGCATTACCAATAGTTTCTTCAGCCTTTTCAACGGAATCATTAAAGGTCTTCTTAACCTTGTCAAGAATAGTCTTTGACTTGGATGGAACCTTTTCAGTGGTAACTTCTTCAACCTTTTCAACAACTGGTTCAACATCATCCTTAACTTCAGTAACAACAGTTTCTACAGTTTCAACAACTGGTTCAGCAGCTTCATCAACATCAACAGTCTTAGCCTTTTCTTCTGGAGTAAGCTTCTTTTTAGTCTTTTCAATAGCATCTCCTACCTTATCTCCAGCTTTTTCAAAAGCATCACCGACCTTAGTGAGGAGAGACTTCTTTGGCTTAGTTGGTGAAGTAGTTTCAACAACTTCTTCAACCTTTTCAACAACTGGTTCAACACCGTCCTTAACTTCGGTAACAACGGTTTCTACAGTTTCAACAGCTGGTTCAGTAGCTTCATCGACATCAACAGTCTTAGCCTTTTCTTCTGGAGTAAGCTTCTTCTTAGTCTTTTCGAAAGCATCTCCTACCTTATCTCCAGCTTTTTCAAAAGCATCTCCTACCTTATCACCGGCTTTTTCAAAAGCATCACCGACCTTAGAGAGGAGAGACTTCTTTGGCTTAGTTGGTGAAGTAGTTTCAACAACTTCTTCAACCTTTTCAACAACTGGTTCAACACCATCCTTAACTTCGGTAACAACGGTTTCTACAGTTTCAACAACTGGTTCAGCAGCTTCATCAACATCAACAGTCTTAGCCTTTTCTTCTGGAGTAAGCTTCTTCTTAGTCTTTTCGAAAGCATCTCCTACCTTATCTCCAGCTTTTTCAAAAGCATCTCCTACCTTATCACCGGCTTTTTCAAAAGCATCACCAACCTTAGTGAAGAGAGACTTCTTTGGCTTAGTTGGTGAAGTAGTTTCAACAACTTCTTCAACCTTTTCAACAACTGGTTCAACACCATCCTTAACTTCAGTAACAACAGTTTCTACAGTTTCGGTAACTGGTTCGGCTGGATCCTTAACATCAGCATTCTTCTTTTCTAATTTCTTGGCAATCTTTTCACCAGCATTACCAATAGTTTCTTCAGCCTTTTCAACGGAATCATTAAAGGTCTTCTTAACCTTGTCAAGAATAGTCTTTGACTTGGATGGAACCTTTTCAGTGGTAACTTCTTCAACCTTTTCAACAACTGGTTCAACACCATCCTTAACTTCAGTAACAACAGTTTCTACAGTTTCAACAACTGGTTCAGCAGCTTCATCAACATCAACAGTCTTAGCCTTTTCTTCTGGAGTAAGCTTCTTTTTAGTCTTTTCAATAGCATCTCCTACCTTATCTCCAGCTTTTTCAAAAGCATCACCGACCTTAGTGAGGAGAGACTTCTTTGGCTTAGTTGGTGAAGTAGTTTCAACAACTTCTTCAACCTTTTCAACAACTGGTTCAACACCGTCCTTAACTTCGGTAACAACGGTTTCTACAGTTTCAACAGCTGGTTCAGTAGCTTCATTAACATCAACAGTCTTAGCCTTTTCTTCTGGAGTAAGCTTCTTCTTAGTCTTTTCAATAGCATCTCCAACCTTATCGCTAGCCTTTTCAACAGAGTCACCAATAGTCTTCTTTACCTTATTAAGAATAGTCTTAGATTTAGATGGACCCTTTTCAGTAACAACCTTATCAACCTTTTCAACAACTGGTTCACCATCTTCCTTAACTTCAGTAACAACAGTTTCAACAGTTTCAACGGTTGGTTCAACACCATCCTTAACTTCAGTAACAACAGTTTCTACAGTTTCGGTAACTGGTTCGGCTGGATCCTTAACATCAGCATTCTTCTTTTCTAATTTCTTGGCAATCTTTTCACCAGCATTACCAATAGTTTCTTCAGCCTTTTCAACGGAATCATTAAAGGTCTTCTTAACCTTATCAAGAATAGTCTTAGACTTGGATGGTGCCTTTACAGTAGTAACTTCTTCAACCTTTTCAACGGTTGGTTCAACATCATCCTTAACTTCAGTAACAACGGTTTCAACCTTTTCAGTAACTGGTTTAGCTTCAGTCTTTTCCTTATCTGAAGTAAGCTTCTTTTTAGTCTTTTCATAAGCATCTTCTACCTTATCAGTAGCCTTATCGAAAGCATCACCAACCTTATTACCGACCTTACTTAAGAGAGATTTCTTTGGTGGTTGGTAAGCATTTTCATCAAATTCAGTGTATTCAGTAGAATAAACAACTGGAGTAGTTTCAACAACTTCTACAACTTCAGCTGGATCTTCTTCAACTTTTTCCTTTTCTTCTGGAGTGAGCTTCTTTTTAGTCTTTTCAATAGCATCTCCAACCTTATCACCTACCTTACTAAAGATAGATTTCTTTGGTTTAATTGGAGAAGTAGCTTCTGTAACAGTTTCTTCAATCTTTTCAACAACTGGTTCAGCATCATCCTTAACTTCAGTGACAACAGTTTCAACAGTTTCAACAACTGGTTCAGCAGCAGCATCAGCTGCAGTCTTTACCTTATCCTTGTCATCCTTTTCAAACTTTTTGGCAATTTTTTCTTCAGCCTTTTCAACAGTCTTCTTAACCTTACTGAAGATAGATTTCTTTGGTTTGATTGGAGCAGCACCTTCAGTGACAACTTCTTCAACCTTTTCTACAACTGGTTGTTCAACATTTTCCTTAACTTCAGTGACAACAGTTTCAACTGGACCAGCTTCAGTGACAACTTCAGTAGTAGTAGTAGTAGTAGTAACAACTTCTTCTGGTTTAGTTTCAACTGGTTCAACATTTTCCTTAACTTCAGTGACAACAGTTTCAACTGGAGCACTTTCAGTAACTACATTATCATTATAATAAGCTTGTTCTTCTGGAGTAAGCTTCTTTTCTTCACCTTTTTCAAATTTTTTGGCAATCTTTTCACCAGCATCACCAATAACTTGTTCAGCTTTTTCAACGGTTCCAGCAACACCATCCTTGAATTTCTTTAAAAGAGAAGAGGATTTAGCTGGAGCAGCTTCAGTAACAACTTCTTCTGGGTTAGTTTCATAAACTGCTTCAACAGTTTCAACAACTGGTTCAGTTTTAACTTCAGTAACAACAGTTTCAACTGGACCAGCTTCAGTAACAATTTCATTTGGATTAGTTTCATAAACAACAGTTTCAACAACTGGTTCAACATTTTCCTTAACTTCAGTAACAACAGTTTCAACTGGAGCACCTTCAGTTACTACATTATCATTATAATAAGCTTGTTCTTCTGGAGTAAGCTTCTTTTCTTCACCCTTTTCAAATTTCTTGGCAATCTTTTCACCAGCATCACCAATAACTTGTTCAGCTTTTTCAACGGTTCCAGCAACACCATCCTTGAATTTCTTTAAAAGAGAAGAGGATTTAGCTGGAGCACCTTCAGTAACAACTTCATCTGGGTTAGTTTCATAAACAGTTTCAACAGTTTCAACAACTGGTTCAGTTTTAACTTCAGTAACAACAGTTTCAACTGGACCTTGTTCAGTGGTAACATCATTATAATAATTTTGGTATACTGGAAGTCCAGAATTAGTTGTAGTAGTAGTTTCTACATTTTCTTCACCATTTGGTGAAATAATCTTGGTTACCTTAGTGACAACAGTTTCAACTGGACCTTCTTCAGTAACAACTTCAGTAGTTGTTGGGTTTTCTTCAGTAACAACAGTTTCAACAACTGGAGCTGAAGGTGATGATGAAGTAGTTGTTTTAGTGGTTTTAGTTACAACCTTTTTAACTGGACCTTCTTCAGTTACAACTTCAGTAACAACTTCATTTTCACCTTCATCTTCATCATCTGTAACTTCTTCATAAACTTCCTTAATAATAGTAGTGACATTACCATCAACAATAACTTTAGCTCCATTAGCAACTTCTTGAGCTAATTTAGCATGAGTTTCAACATCATTATCATCGACGTATTCAACAACTTCTTCAACAATAACGTTTTCGTTCTTTGGGCTAGACATTTTTAATATTTACTTTTAATTTAAATTTAAAAAAAAAAATATGTATATATAATAATAGTGTTTTTATAAAAAAGTATATGCTTAAATTTAAAAAAATTAAGTATTTTTTTTTTTCGAGGTTTTTTTTTATTTTTTTTTTTGCCTGTATGCTTTATTTATTTGACTTTCTAAAAAAAATATTGTCTTAAATATATATCTATTTAAATCTATTAAATAAAATATTTACTTTAGAATATATTTAAATTATAAAAAAAATTGATAGTATATATTGAAAAAAATATTAAAATACAATAAATAAAAATGTGTCAGAGTATTTTTTTTTTTATTTATTATTTTTGTTAACGTGTGTATACGTGTGGTTTTGAAATGTAAATTTTATATATATAAAATATATTTTTGTTTTTTTTGTTTTGTTTTTTTTTTTTTTGTTTTGTTTTGTTTTTGTTTATATAAAAAAAATGTTTGATAATTTTATATAATTTTTATTAAAAAAAATTATTATTTCTTAAATTTTAAATGTAAAATGTTTATATGTTTTATTTATATTACAAAGTAAAGAAAAAATACAAATATTTTTCTTTTTCTTTTTTTTTTTAATTAATATCCTTTATTACAAAAAGGGAGCTTATTTCAAGCTTAAATTAGATATTTTTAAATATGCTAGAGTAGAAAAAAAAAAAAAAAAAAAAAAAAAAGTAAAATATCTTCCTTTATATCTTAAAAAATTATAAAAAAAATGAAAAAATTTTTAAATACAATATAAATAACTTGTTTATATTACTATATAATTTTTTTTACATTAAATTTATATAATAATTAATTAATAATATATATTAAAATATTCGTAATATTAATGTCAAATTATTAAATAAAAATAATTATTAATACATAATTATTTAATATATGTTTTAATATTAATAATATATTATAATAATATATTATGTTAAATATATATAAAACAAAAATAATTAATTATCCTTCCTTTTTTTTCTTATTTACTATAATTTAAATAATAGAATTTTTTTTTTTTTATAACAATAAATAAATATAAATAAATTATATGGATGAAAATATTATAAAAAACATATTCTATAGATTATATATTATATTATATATTATGTTAATATAAATATGGAAAAATTCAATTGATTTTATTTTATTTATTAATATATTTTTATTATTTACTTGTATATTAATATATTATCCAATTTATTTTATAACATGAAAATATATACATATTTTAATTATTTACATATATTATAATAATATTATAATATATTGATTATATAAGATAGAACCTTATTAAGAACCAATATTTAATGCCACAATTCTATTATATACAAAATGTAAAAAAAAAAAATTTTTAAAAAAAATTCCTTACTTAATTATTTATTTTAAATTTTTATATATTTTATTATATTATTATGTATATAATATATATATAATAAATATATTATAAATATTAAAATAATTAATATTAAAGTATATTTTTTTATATTCTAAATAATAAAATTTAATTAGTTGATAGAAATGATATATTGGATAAATATTAATAATTTTTATTTAATTATATAATTAATAATATAAAATCCATTATAAGTAATATATTATAATTAATTCTAATATATTTTATATTGATATATTATTTGCCTTATAATTTATATTTTTATATATCTTAAATTTTTTATTAAATAATATATTATGAATAATTTTTTTATATATTTTAAATAATAAAAATAATAATATTTTTAATTTAAAATTTTTATTTTTTATTTTTATTTTTATTTTTTTATTTCTTTTAACTTTTTTTTTTTTATTAAAAATGACTATTTAATAATTTTTAAATATAAAAAATGGAAAATTTTGTAATACATTAAAATATAATCTAATATATATAACCATATAATAAACAATTATTTAATTTAAATTAAAATATGCAAAATGAATAATACTTATTTAATAATAGTTAATAAATAATAAATAAAAAATAAAAAAACATTTTACTTAACTTTTTTTTTTAATTATTTATTTATTTATTTATTTATTTATTTATTTTTACATATTATATTATAATTAGTTTTGTGTAACGTTATTCTCACATTATATTACTAAAATTCTAACCTTTAAAATAAAAAAGCAATTTGTGAAACATTTAAAGAAAAAATTAAAAAAATTCTCAAAACTTTTATTTTTTTATATTCATATTATTATAAAAAAAAAAAAAAAAAAAAGAAAAAAACCCAAAATATATAAAAAAAATTCCTTATTTTTTATTTATTATTTTTTAATTTTACATTAATTAATTCATATTTCTGTATTTATATTTGTTATAATTTATAACTATGTAAAATTTAAATATTATAACAAAGTAACTTAATACATTTTTATATCACAAAAATAAAGATAGAAAAAAAAACTTTAAAATATTTATTATTACCAGTATAATTATTATTATTTTTTTGAACCTTTATAATTATAATTAATTAATAATTAATAAATAATGTATATATATGTTTGAAATAACTTTTATTATAAAACTTACTTATTATTTATTTTTTCATCTAATAAATAGTATATTTTTATTAAACAAAATCGATATTTCAATCAATTATAAAGAAATAATATAAAGTGTCAATTACAACCACAATAAATATATAAAGTTTTTTCTTTTCAATAGTAAACATATTAACATTATTTAAGATAATAATTTATTTACAATATACTAATTCTTTTTTCATCTTTCTTTTAATCATCATTAATTTGTTAATTAATTTTTGTATATTAAATCAACAAAATAAAAATTAAAATTAGATTAAAAATAAAAATAAAAATAAAAATAAAAATAAAATATAATAAAAAAATAATTATTATAAACTAATAATTATTAAATTAATATAAATATTAATATTTATATATTTATATATTTATAAATTTATTTATATATTTATATAAATATTTTTAACTTTTGAATTTTAATTGACGAAAAATTAAATCATTTTCTATAGTCATTAAATAATAATTATGTAAACTTCTTTGAAAAAGAATATGAACTTTTTCATTTTCTAATAAAAATAAACATGAATATAAAGGTTTGTTGCATCAGTTTTAGTTTTATAATATAATTTTATTGTTATAATAAGTAATTAAAAAATAATTTATAGATTATATAATAAATATTCTAATTATTTTAATTAAAGGTATAATTTATTTATTTAGTTATTTATTTTTTTATTTATTTATTAACTTATATATATATATAATTATTTATTTAATATTTATTTATTTATTTATTTATTTATTTATTATTTATTTTCATAATTTAACTCACTTTTTTTATGATACATATACAGATACATATATAATTTTTTTTTAATTCTATAAAAAATATTTAATAATAATGTTATTATATTAATAAAATAAAAAGTAATATATTATAACTGTCTTTTTTTTTTTTTCAATGATTTTCATTAATTTATTTTTTCCATTCTTCTTTATTATTATAAAATTTTTCCTGTTTCTTTTTTTTTTAAAAAAAAGAAATATATCACGTGAATTATATTTAAAGTTTTTTAAGTTTGATTAAATATGTTGTAATATATTTTAATTAATTATAATATATTAAATCATATAATTTTACTTTTTTTTATTCAATTGTAAATTAAAAAAAAAAGCTTATTTTTTCTATCAACACAAAAAATAAAAAAATTTTGAAACATTTTCAATATATATTGTAATAGATTGGCTTTATTGAAAATAATATATTATAATATTTTGTTTCCATAAATTTAAAAAAAAAAATTAAAAAAAAAAAAAAATTATTATTAAAAATAAAAAAGTTTAGATGCTTAAAGACAAATAAAATAAAATAGAATAAAATAAAAATATGATTAATTATTATAAAATAAAACATAAAACAACTAAAATAAAATAATTAAAAAAAAACTTTTCCATCTTTATTTATATAATTTATTCATTGATTCATTAAGAAATACTAAATTAAAATAATCAAATAAATATCATTATTTATTTAGATATTATAAAAAAATAGGTTTATTTAATATCTATTCATTTGGTAAATAAATATTCAAAATTCATATATTATATAATAATATAAGGCAAGACTTACACAAATAAAAAAAAAAAAAACTACTGAGAATAGAAATAATTAAATTATTTTTAGAAAAATAAAAATAAAAAAAAAAAGTGTAAATTGATAACTTTAATATTTTATATTATTATTATTATTTATACTTTTATATATATAATATTCAAACTATTATATTTATATTCTTTATGAACTGAAATCTTTAAATCCTCATTATAAATAAATATAAAGTAAACATTATTTATTTATTTATTTATTTATTTATTTATTTATTTATTTATTTATTTATTTATTTATTTATTTATTTATTTATTTATTTATTTATTTATTTAGTCATTTATTTATTTATTTATTTATTTATTTATATATTGTCATAAATAGCTATATCATATATCACTTAATCATTCGATTTTTTAATATTTTATATTTATCATTATATTACTTTATTTATTTTTTATTTATTTATTTATTTATTTATTTATTTATTTATTTATTTATTTATTTATTTAGTCATTTATTTATTTATTTATTTATTTATTTATATATTGTCATAAATAGCTATATCATATATCACTTAATCATTCGATTTTTTAATATTTTATATTTATCATTATATTACTTTATTTATTTTTTATTTATTTATTTATTTATTTATTTATTTATTTATTTATTTATTTATTTATTTAGTCATTTATTTATTTATTTATTTATTTATTTATATATTGTCATAAATAGCTATATCATATATCACTTAATCATTCGATTTTTTAATATTTTATATTTATCATTATATTACTTTATTTATTTTTTTTATTTATTTATTTATTTATTTATTTATTTATTTATTTATTTATTTATTTATTTATTTACAATATATATTTATATTTATTTATTTATTTTATTATTTGATATTTAATTATTTATTTATTTTTTTTTGTGGCTTTTATACTTTGAAAATAACTAATTAAGGAAATCAATACAATTCTATAATTTTTTATTTATTTATTTATTATTTATTATTTATTATTAATATTTACTATTTATTATTTATTTATTTATTTAAATATATATTTTATTTTTTATTTTCCCTTTTATATTGTTTAGGTTTAAAAAAATGGATAATACATTATTGGAACTAATATTCTCTAGTTAAACGATAATAAAAATACAGAAGAAAATTGAAATAAATTTAGTAGAAATATTTTAATCAAAATATCTTAAAAAAAATTAAATAATAATAATATAAATATATTTTTATATGATAAATAAACAAATTATATCAATTATCTAATGTTGTCATAGAATAATTATTAAAGAATTCTTTTTTATTATTTTATTATATTTTATTTAATATTACTATTTATTTAATAATAATAATAATAAAATTATAATTAAATAATTCAACCATGATTAAAACTTTTCTCTACTTTAAGTAAAGAATAAAATTTATTCATTTATTTATTATTTATTTATTTATTTATTTATTTATTTATTTATTTATTTATTTATTTATTTATTTATTTATTTATTTATTTATTTATTTATTTATTTATTTATTTATTTATTTATTTATTTATTTATTTATTTATTTATTTATTTATTTGATATTAATTATTTTATTAGTTCAAGATCAACTAATTTTATGTTAAATAATTGTTTTGGATTCAACTTTTATTTATTTTCCAGAATACAACGAATAATATAATTTTTATATAAATTATATATTGTATAATGTATTTATTAATATATCTGTTTATTTATTTATTAATTTATCTTTTTATGGAAATCTTTTATCATATTTTGTTTTTTATTGCTTTTTTCCTATTTATTTTAATATAACAAAATTACTCACAAGGACGTGACTTAATTTTAATTTAATTTAATTAAAATTAATTTAAATAAAAAAAAAGTTAAAATGAATAACAAAATAACAAAAAACAAAAAACAAAAATAAATAAATAACAAAAAATAAATAACAAAATAAATAACAAAATAAAATAAATAACAAAAATATTTTTATTAAAAAAAATAAACCGCTTTTATTACTATGATTTATTATTATTTATTATTATCTAAATCTTTGTTTATTTAGGTTATTTTTTTTTATAAATAAGTATTTTTATACCATAATTTAATAATAAAAATTAATAATAAATATATAAATAAATAAATATAAGAAATTTAAAAATATAGTATTATTATGATTAAATAAGTATTTTTGTTTATATTTATCAAATATCAATTCTATCAACCATAAACTATTAACTATTAACTCTATCAATTCTATCAACTCTATCATAAATAAATAAATAATTAAATACTGATATGATTTGAATATAAATAATCAATTATTATCAAAAATATCTTTATTTAGTTTTTTTTTTTTTTTAAAAAAAAAAAATTTACAATAAATAAATAAATAAAAAATAAATAAAAAATTATCAATATCAAATAATAAATAATAAATGAGGCAATAAAAATTTAATCATTTTATAAATACAATAAAATATAATAAATTATAAATAAATCATAAAATATTTATTATTTTTATATATAAAAGTAAAAATATAAAAAAATAATAAAATAATTAAAGTTTAAACTGTTACATTAAAAAAGAATAAAATAATTTTATATTTTGATATATAAAAGGAAATACTAAAAAAAACAAAACAAAAAAAAATTAATTTTTCCTAAAAATATTTTATTTATTTATTCATTTATTATTTATTTATTTATTTATTTATTTATTTATTTATTTATATTTATTTACTTTATTTATTATATTATATTATATTATATTATATTATATGACATTCTAATATATTACATTCATTATCTTTTCTCGAAAAATATATTAAATATATAATTATGCATACTAACATAAAATCATATGTGAATGATAAATATTTAATATTTCATAAATTATAAATTAAATTAATTATCGAAAATTAATATCAAAGTTTTTATTTTTTATTATCATTATTATTACTATTATTATTATTTAAAATTATTATTATTGATATGATTATTATTATTGATATTATTATTATTGATATTATTATTATTGATATTATTATTATTATTGATATTATTATTATTATTGATATTATTATTATTATTATTATTATTTTCTCTAATTATATAACCTATTTTATTTTATTTCGTTTATTTTCTTTTCTTTTTTTTTTTTTTTTTTTTTTCCTTTTCTCTTTTTTATTTACACATCTTATTTTTCTTTTTTTTTTTAAACTTATCAAAAAAAAAAAATTAAATATAAAAATATTTTTTCCATTATAAATTTTTAAAGTTGAGCATGGCCTTTGATAAAATTATTAATATATATTGTAATATATTTGATTTATATATTAAATTAAATTAAATAACAATATTTTGTGTCATCTTTAAATATATAAAAATTTTCAATTTAAACTTTTTATAATTCAGATATAAAAGGTTAGAGTTAATTTGATCTTAGTATGCTTTATCCAATATAAAGATAAAAAAAAATGTTACAAAAAACATATCATTAAAATATTAAAAAAAAATAAAATAAAATAAAAATAATAAGAAAAAAAAAAGTTAAGATCATTTAAATATATAATTATATATATTTATAATATATATTTATAAAATGTATACCATATATATAAGAAGATGACATATAAAATAGGAATAATAATGATATACATTTATCATTTATAATATATACATATATAGTAATAGTATACATTTAGTATATCTTATGTGATTTTAATTTTAATATATTTAATGAGATATTTAAGATATAGAGACAAGGGTTAGAAAATTTGTTACTAATAACAATAGATTAATATACAAAAAAAAAGTGTTAATGATTATAATTATTATAATTATTATAACTATTATCATTTTTATCTATTTCATTATTATTATAATAATCATAATTATTATAATATTATTACAATTATTATCATTTTTTATCTGTTTTATTATTATTAATTATAATTGTAAAAATGTTAACATTAAATTTATAAATCATAACTATACTTAATAATGGTTTAATAATCATTTTAAAAAAGAGTAATATATATAATATTTCTTTCTCAATTTCTTAAAAAGTTTTAAATAAAAAGATAATAATAAAAGGATAGATAAATTTATTCTTTAATTTATTTAAATTAAATATACTTTTCTATTTTAATTTCATTTTATTTATTTATAAATATATTAATATTAATTGATAATTTTTTTCTTTAAATAAACTAATTATTATTCCATTTATTTATCTATTTATTTATTTATTTATTTATTTATTTATTTATTTATTTATTTATTTATTTATAACTTTTTGTTAATGTGACAGTAATTCTTTTCTGTAAACTATGGAATAAATAAAATGAAAATAAAATTAAAATAAAAAATAATTAAGGGTATAATTTTATTGTTACAAATAAATAAATAAATAAATTAAAATTTATTCATTTTTATTTTATTTTATTTTATTATTTTATTATTTTAGTATTTCAGTATTTTATTATTATATTTAAAATAATAATAATAATGATAATTATTACAGATTAAAGAAATAATAATTATAATTAACAATATTAATAATCCATTATTAATAATTAGAATATTATTATTAATTAGAATTAGAATTATTAGTTTTTATCTGTTTTATATCTAATTATTATTAATTTTGTTATTAA
>MCFG01000332.1:22500-79664 GCA_002104895.1 Anaeromyces robustus
AAAATTAATTATTTTTATCAATATATTATTTTTATAGAATTTGTCATTATATTTATAAAATTATAAAATTATTATTATTATTATTAAAATTTTTTTTTAAAATTAAATTATATATATTTACTTGTCCTTTAGTTAAAGAAGCATTAGCATGCATCATAGCATAACTATGTCCAGATTGAGCAAGAGTATTAATTAAACCTGTAGATTCCTATTTAAATATTATTATAATTAAATATATATATATATATATATATTTTAAATTATTTATATAATAATAATACAGAAAAAAAAAATAACTAACCCCAATAATTAAAGTCTTTAATTTATCAATATTCTTATAATCAGTTTCTCTAGCAATTTCTTGCATTAAATCATACATTTTTTCTATATCATTTTCTAAACAGGATGTTTCATAGTAAACACCCTTTTAAATTTTTTTTAATGGTGATATAAAAAATAATATATCATTATATACAAATAATGATTATTAATATTTTCATTAATATATATATATATATTTTGAATTTATATGTAAATAACTTAATATATCTATGTAATATAAAGTATATAATATAAAAAATTACTTCATAAACGGTAGTTAAATCGGTTGGAGAAGTACTAACATGAGCAGAAACACCAATACCATCTGTAATCATTCTAATAGAATGTTCAAGTTCTTTAAGACTTTTAGATTTAGTACCTAAAGCAGTTAAAGACTATATATAATAATAAATAATAATATTAATATATATTATAATATATATTGTTTATACATACATATATATATATGTGTTTTTTTTTTTTTTTTTTTTTTTTATATTTTACCTTACAATAAATTGGAAGATATGGTCTTAATTCATCTGGGAAATCTTCAATAATTCTTAAAGCACCAAAGTATGAAATACCATTAGTAGATGTTTTACGAACTTGAGTTGGACATTTATCAATAACTTCATGAGAAAGATCAATTCTTTTAATAGTTTTTGAAATATCATTTAATTCAAGAGTTGGTAAAACGGAAGCATCTTTTATTATTATTTTTATGATTATGATTATGAATATGAATATTGATATTATTAGAAATTAATATTAATAATTGATTAAATATGATTATTATATATTTATTTTGATATTATTATTATTTTATTATATATATATTAATTAATATTTATAATCATTTGCGAAATAATATAGCAATAATATAATATATATATTTAAATTGATATATAATATTATATTATATTATATTATATTATATTATATTATATTATATTATATTATAAATAAATAATAAATAATATTTTATTTCATAAATTGATTATCATTAATATATATATAGTTTATTTATTAATTCATTAATTCTTACCTTCTTCTTTATTTTGGAATTCTAAAAGTTCAAGTCCTTGTTTATAAATTTTTTCTTTTTCAGCTTTACTTAACATTTTACTTAATGTTTCTAATTTTTGTTTTTCTTTATCAGCTAAAATTTTATTATAATCATCAAATGGTTCCTTTTATAATAATTAACAACAACAACAACAGTAATAATAGTAATAGTAAAATAGATTATTTATAAAAATATAAATAAATATTTATAAATATTTAAATATATAAATGTATAAATATATAAATACATAATATGTTAATAAAAAAAAAAATAGGATATTATATTTTTATTTATAAATAATTTTTTTTATATTAAAAATAATATATATATATTTTTTTAATAAAATAAAATAAATTAAAATTAAAATTATATAAAAGATATATTACCATAACAAAAGTAAGTCTATGTTTATTATTTAAGAAGTATTTTTCAATACGTTTTTCAAAGAAGCCTGGTTGGGTATATTCTTTCTTAAATCTATCTAAAACCTATATATTATTATTAATTATTATTATTTTATATAAATATATATAAATATATATATTGTATTAATAAATTATAAATATTTATAAATATGTATTGATATTTATTTATTATTTTATATTTATATATGTTTTTTTTTTTTTTTTTTTTTTTTTTTTTTTTTTTTTTTTTATATTATTTATTTTTTATATTACTGTTTTTTTTTATTATTTATTATTTAGTATTTATTATTTATTATTTATTATTTATTATTTATTATTTATTTTTATTCTTATTCTTAATTTTTTTTTTTTCATCATTCTTATTATTCTTATTATTATTGAAAGTACCTTGTTAACATCAATAGCATCAATAGGATCAGCACCATGAATCCAATTACCTACTATAGATTGCATAACACGCATACCAAAGGAAGCAGTTTTCTATTATTATTATTATTATTATTATTATTATTATTATTATTATCAATTATTTATTAAAATATATATATATATATAATAAGTATGAGAAAAAAAAAAAAAAAAAACATTTAGCATTTAAAATAATAATAATATAATAATAATATTAGATAGATAGATAGATAATAATAGTATAATACATATTAAAGATTTTATATAAATATTTCTTAATTATTATATATTATATTCATTTTTTTTAATATTTATTTACATGTTTAAGATTTAATTCAGTTTGATGAAGATAAGCTTCAATTTGTTTTTTATCGAATCCATTCTTTTGACATTCTTTAAAAACATCCATAATAGTTTGTTCAACCATATCAACATCATCAGTTTTAATACCTTGTAAACCAACAGAGAAAGTAGCCATTCTAATTTTAATTTTAATCATATAATTATATAAAAAAAATAAAATTATATTATTATTATTATTATTAAATATTATATCTTAATTATAATTATGGGGGAATAAAATATATAATTTTTTGTTTTATTTTATTCTTTTATTCTTTTTTTTAATTTTTATTTTATTTTATTTTTTTTTTATTTTTTACCTGGCATTATCATCATAACCAGTACCAGCAGAATAATCTGAACCAATGTTAGATTCAATTAATGCTTTATGCATTGGATAAGATTCACCAGATAAAAGTAAATGAGATAAAACTTGCATAACAAAAGATTCATAAAGATCCTATAATACAAATTAAAATTATAAAATATTTTAAAAAATAATAATAAATAAATAATAAATAATAATAAATAATAATAATAATTAATAATAAATAATAATAGTTAATAATAATTAATAATAATTAATAATAATTAATAATAATAATAATTATATTTTATTTTAATAATATTATCATTTTCTTACGTTGCCATCATTAATTAAGAATGAAACACACATTTTTGTTTGTTTTCCTGGTTTACCCACTATTTATACAAATATGCAAATATGTAATGATGTTTTAATATAAGGTAATATTTTTTAAATATATATATATATTTATATATGTATATATATATATTATCATATTATCATTTATTAGATAATATATATAATATAATATAAAAATTTACTTGGATCTGGTGGACACATCATATGAACTTTTCTTGGTGAAGTCCATGGTTTAACATTATCAATTTTATCAACCTTCATTGGTTCATATTTAGAAATGTAATTATCAACGAATTTTAATTGTTTATCAATATTGAAATTACCTTTTATCATTAATTATTATATAATTATTTTTATTATGATTATATTTTTTTTTTTTCCAATTTATAATGTTATATTGATTATTAAATATTATATATATATGTATAAAAGAAATTAATATATTAGTTAAAAAATTATTTTTAATATGAATTTTATCGTCTTTATCATTTTATTTATTAATTGTTATTAATTTTTTTTATATTATATTATATTATATATTAAAAAAAAATATATATATATATATATAAAATAAGAAATAAAAAATAGTTTACCATAAGAGAATATTTTAGAGTTACTTGGATGATAATATTTTTTGTGGAATTTTTTTAATTCATCATAAGTTAATTCAACAATATATTCTGGATCACCACCACTAATAGTAGCATAAGTTGTACCTGGATGCATTTGTTGTTGAAGTCTAGTAGCAAAAAGTCTACCTTGATCAGACTTTATTTATTAATTCAATGTTTTTATTATTTAATAATCATCAAATTGGATTTATAATACATAATCAAAAAAAAAAAAAAAAAAAAAAAAAAAAGTGATTATTTAATAATTATTAATACATCATCAATAAAAAAAAAAAAAAAAAAAAAAAGAGATAAGATTTATATATATATATTTCTATTATATTTTATTAAATTCAAGTTCAAAAAAAAAAAAAAAAAAAAAACTTACTAAAGAACCTTTCATTTCATTATAAACAACTCCCTTGAATTGATATGGTGAATTTTTATCTAATTATAATAAATATGTTTTAAATATTATATATATGTAAATATTTTAATATATATATAATTGTTAAAATATATTATATATTTTATATTGTCATGTATTAGAAGTTGTAATAATATATAAAATAATATATATATCATTTGATTTTTTTTTTTATAAATTTATACCTTTTGGATCAGTATGTTCAACTCTCCAACCTTCTTGTCTTTTTTTTTTTTTTTTTTAATAAGTAAATTATTATTATTATTATTATTATTATTGTTGTTGTTGTTGTTGTTGTTATCATTATCATTATTTTATTGTTGTTATTATTGTTATTATTGTTATTATTGTTATTATTGTTATTATTGTTATTATTATTTTCAATATTTTCAATATGATATATTCCAATAAATTTGGATAAAAGAAATGTAATTAAATATATTTTATTTTTATATTTGTTAAATTTTAATATTTAAAAAATAAAAATAAGAAAAAAAAATATTTAAAAAAAAATTATATTAGAAAACATTCTTTTTTTTTTTTAGTGTTGCTGTTGAAATTTTAAATAATAATTATATAATGAATATTAAGTTTAATTTTTTTTTTTTTTTACTTGAAATCTAATTCTCTTAATAAAGGATTGAAAGTGGCATCTAAATATACATCCATTAAATTATAATAATCTTTTTCATTTTCGGTTGAAAATGGATAAAAAGTACAATCACTTGCTATAAATTGATTTTTAATTTTTTTTTTTTTTAAAGAATTATATATTTATATTATACATTTCAATATTAAATAAATATATATAATATATTAAGAAAAAAAAAAAAGAAAAAAGGAATATTATATATATATTTTTTTAAGCTTTGTATATATATCTATTTTATATTATACCAGTAAAAGCATTCATAAAAGTAGCTAAAGTTCTATTTAACATTTTAAAGAAAGGATCTCTAACTGGATACTTTTTACTACCACATAAAGAAGTATGTTCAAGAATGTGGGTTACACCAGTACTATCTTTTCCAGCAGTTTGAAATGCAATACTTAAAAAAAAAATAAATTTAATATAAATAGAGTTGGAATAAGACTATAGATAATTTTATTTTATTTTATTTTAATTTTTTTCAATAATTGAAATTCGAATTTCAATCCATGAAATAATATAATTCTAATAAATTTATAATTGAAATATTTTAAAATAATTAATTATTTTTTTTTTCTTATATTACCTGAAAACATTATTACTATCATCATTAGCTACATGAAGGTATTGAGCACCTGTTTTAGTATGATTTAATTTAATGGCAACTAAATCAAATTCTTTAATTGGTTTAACCTTATAATAATAATAATAATAATACAATAAAATTATATAGAAATATATATTTAGAATATAAATTAATGATTTTTTTTTTTCTTTTCCTTCAGATTTCTATTTTAAACTAAAATAATAATAATAATAATAATAATAATAATAATAATAATAATTTTTTTTATTATTTTAATACCTTTTCAACCTCAAAACCATTTATTTTTTCGCCTACTTTATACTTTTTTATACTATTTAAAACTATTTTTTAAATAATAAAAATATATATAATATAATATAAAAAATTAGAAAGATAAAAACTATAGGAATTAATGTATATATATTTTTCAGGAAGGAGTTAAAATTGTGAATTAATTATACTTTTAAATAATTCGACTAAAAAAAAAAAAAAAAAAAAAAAATGAAATGAAAATAACGGATTAATATTAGCTTACTAACCCTTATCAGAAAGGCTTCTTCTAGCACAATTTACAGTATATTTATTTAATATAGAAGGAGACTCCTTCTTTAATACGTTTAATATATTCATATTTAAATCTTTTAATATTAAAATTTTATTAACAATAAAAAAGCATATTTATATATAAAGAATGATAGATATGATATATATATAATAGATATGATTAGTTAAAAAAAAAAAAACTTTTGATGGACTACAAATATATAAAAAAAAATATTTTGATAATTTATACAATTATATAATTATTTTTATTATACGTTGGTTATTAAAGAATTAATAATTATTATTATATTATATCAATAAAAAAAGAAGATAGAAAAAAAAAGTAGATATATATAATAGTTTTTTATTTATTTATTTTTTTTTTAAATATAATTAAAAAGAGATTTTTTTTTATTTTTTTAAAAAAAAAAATAAATTCTTTATTCATTACATTATTTCCTACTTCGGTAAAAGAAGCTAAAGTGCGAAAATATTTAATATAATAAAAAAAAATTACTAATTTATAGTATTTTTAATAATTAATATTAAAGTTTAAATTATCCATTTTACATTTTTTAAGATATTATTATCCAATCATTATATAATTATTTATTGTGATTTTATTCACATTTTCTTTATTCTTTAAATTATAATTTTTTTCGGTCATTATTATGGAAGAAAATAAAAAAAAAGTATTAATAATAAATTTAAAATTTTGTTAGTCTAGAAGATACTAATAAATTAATATATATATATATATATATATACATATTTAAGCAAAGAGTAATTCTTTGGTATAATTAATATTTTCTATTACAAAGTTTTTTTTTACACCAATACAATATTTTATTTCAAAATAATTAATTAATAAAAACTAATTGTTACAATGATATAAAATATAATCTTATTATAAAATAATTAAACTTTTAATATTAAAATATTAATATTAAATATTAAATATTAAATTAAAATAAATAAATAAATAAATAAATAAATAAATAAATAAATAAATAAATAAATAAATAAATAAATAAATAAATAAATAAATAAATAAATAAATAAATAAATAAATAAATAAATAAATAAATAAATAAATAAATAAATAAATAAATAAATAAATAAATAAATAAATAAATAAATAGAAAGTATAAAAATATTATTATTCTATTTCATTAAATAGAAATTCTATAATTTCATTTAATGAAATATAATTATTTGAGAAAAGATATTTTATAATTATTACATATTTTTTTATATAGAAATGAAAAAGAAACTATAAATAAGATAATATAAATTATAACTTGTATATATATATACTTATGTAAAGTTAGTAAAGTGGAACAAATATAAATAAAAAAAAAACGAATAATAATTTGGTAATAATTGTGATATAATATAAGCTAATTAAAATATTAATTATTAATAATTAGAAAAAAAAAATATATATATATATATTAAATAATAATTATTCGTTATTAAAATCATACTCTAAAAATTTTTGTATTATTATTAAATTAAATTATAATTAAATAATAAATACTTGTATGATTTAAAATAATAAAAATTTTTTATTTATTAATAAGTATTTATAAAACCTTTTTATCATTTTATTTTATATTTTATTTTATTTTATTTTATTTTAAAAGAAAATTACATTTTATTTATAGCTAAAATATAAATACATACTTTTTTTTTTCCTTAAAATTATTCCTTATTATTTTTTATTTTTTTTTTTTCTTTCCCAACTTTCTTTTTTTTTTTTTCTTCTTTTTTACTTTGGTTAAAAATAATATTTTCTATTTTCCTTTCTTTTATGTTGAAATAAAATAAGATTTTTTTTTTTATTTTGTTTATATATAAAATATTTATTTTTATAATGATTTTAATCTATATAATAATTAATATTATTATTTATTATTAAATTTTATTAATTCTTATTTATTAAATTATATTATTACTAAACACGTCATAATGAATTCATGGGAAAATACATTAAATGAATGATAAAAATTCATAAAATAAAATATAATAATAATTAATTATTTTTGGTCATTAAATCTGGTCATTAAATCTGGTCATTAAATCTGGTCATTAAATCTGGTCATTAAATCTGGTCATTTTAGTTTTTTATAATAGTTTTTTTTTTTTTATTTCTTTTAATATTTATAAACACTAATAGATTTAATAAAGGAAAATAGTATAATTAAATCATGTTATATCAGACAGAACCAAAATATTTTAATATTTTTTTTGGTTCTGTCTGATATAACATGATTTAATTATATTCTTCAAGATTTAATTGGGCCATAATTTCAAATTAAAATAAAATTAAAGTTTATAGTATGTCCAAGTTTGAAATATAATTACATATATACATATATATCTATATTAAATAATAATATTTATTTATTTCGTTATTATTATTATTTTTTTAACTCTTGTGTTCCAAGTAAAAAGTATAAATAGGAAAGAAAATTATACAAAATATTTTTAGCTTTTTCAGTAAAAAATAAAAAATAATAATATAAAAAAAATGTTAAGATACGAAGAAATCGAAGAATTTAGTAATCAAATGAATATTGATAAATCGAGATTGAAAATTATTGGAAAAATCTATCTCGCTAATGTTCAGAAAAGATTAAAACAATTGGATAATCCAGAAGAAGTTGATTGTAAACGTTGGCCTTGGGAATTAGTTCAAAACGCCAAAGATAGTATTGCAAATGAGGAAGATAGAGAAAGTGTAAATATTGTAATAATCAAGGAAAATAATATATATACTTTTAAACATGATGGAAGTCCTTTTAATACTAAATCATTAACATCATTATTGTACCATTTTCATTCTGGTAAAGTAAATGATAATGAAAGTACTGGAAGATTTAATACTGGATTTTTTAACAACTCATGTACTATCTAAAAATGTTGAAATAAAAAGTGATATTTATGTTGTAGAGGATCAACTTAAAGGATTTTCTTTAACTATGTATCGTGAAGGAGAAGGATAAGAACTTTTAGATGGATTAAAAAGAACTGAAAATAGTTTTAAAACTTATGAAGAAACTTTTGGATGGACAAGTTATAAGTATATTACTACTACTGAAAAAAATAATGAAGCTGGAAAGTTAGGTATTCAAAATTTTAAAGAAAATATTGCCATTGTTATGTTAAATTGTCCTGAAATCCACAGTGTAAAATTAATTGATGATGGAAAAGAATTTAGTATTGAACGTGGTGAAGAATTAAAATTTAGTGATAGTGAATGTAAACAATTAACTCTTTTCATAAATAATAATGGTATAAATTCTAAGAAGACATTTATATACACTGAAATCAATGAATACAATCAAGATTTAAGTGAGAGATTTGGTGTTGAAAGAAATTTAAGAATATGTTGTGCCGTCGAGTTAGATGAAAATAACAATATTTATGTTAATACTTCTTCACCATGTCTATTTTGTTCTATTCCTTTAGTAGGTTCTGAAGTTCATCATCAATTTCCATATATTATTAATAGTCCAGATTTTGAACCCGATGGCGAAAGACAATCTATTCTTCTTGATGGTGAAAAGATTAATGAAAGAACCAAAAAGATAACTTCTTCTGGTATTAATCAAATGATTCTTGATCGATCTTATGATATGTATGAAACTCTTATTCAATTTTTATCTAAAAATAATATTAGAAATAGATAATCATTAGCTCGAGGTCTTCAAAATAAATAAATGAATAAAATAAACAAACAAATAAATAAAATAAGTAAATAAATAAAATAAAATAAAATAAAAAAAAACAAATCAAAATAAAATAAGTAAATAAATAAAATAAAATAAAAAAAAAATAAAACAAATCAAAATAAAATAAGTAAATAAATAAAATAAAATAAAATAAAAAATAAAACAAATCAAAATAAAATAAGTAAATAAATAAAATAAAATAAAAAAAAAAATAAAACAAATCAAAAAAAAAAAAAAAAATAGGTAAATAAATAAAATAAAATAAAATAAAAAAAAAAATAAAACAAATCAAAATAAAATAAAATAAATAAATAAAATAAATAAAATAAATAAAATTAATATTTTAGTATGTTGTTTTCTTTTATTTTTATATTAATATGTGTGGTGATTGACTTTAAAATTTTTATTCTAAAAACAATATTCCTTATTTACAAATTCGATAATCATAATCATAATTATAATTAATTAATTAATTAATATTATATTTATTTAAATCAACTTTTTTTATTTCATTAAAATATTTTAATTATTTAATTATTAATTTTAATTTTGAATAATAAAGAAATTTTTATTTGATTCTTGGGTTAGTTAAATTAATCTCTGTAAAGGCAATTAGTTAAACGAAATACTTTTAATTAAATTTTTTTTTTAAACTAACGAATTATGAAATAATTTTATCGTGAGATTCCCCACCATAAATATATATATGTTATATTTTACACATAAAATAAAAACATCGTTCAGCACAAATATAATATTTCAGAATACGTCAGTTTATATATCTATATATATATATATATAGGTTATTTAAATATATATTTAAAATATGAATGATTTATAAAAGTTATTTTTAAACATTTCTTTGTATTATAGAAGTAAAAATATAATTAAATTAAATTATAATTAAATAATAAATAATATTAGATTTTAAGAAATACAAAATTTTATTAATTTAAATAATACAATTTATTTATTTATTTATTATTTTATTTTTTAAATTTTTTGAAGTTAATTAAAATATTAAATATAATAATAATAATAATAATAATAATAATAATAATAATAATAATAATAATAATAATAATAATAATAATAATAATAATAATAATAATAATAATATTAATAAAAAACAAAACAAAAAAAAAAAAAAGAATACAAAATTATTTATTTATTTACCAACAATATGAAACAATAATATTACCATTTCCATTTTATTAAAAAAAAAAAAAGGATGACATTCTTCCAAATATAAAAAAAAAAAGTGACAGTGACAAGATTAATTAATTAATTAATTAATACTATTAATATTTCCTTGGCTACAAATAATAAATATATTAAAAAAAGGATGGGAGTATGTCCTATTTTCAAATATAGTAAGTGATTAATTCTAATTAGTATTTTTTTTTCTTTCTCTCTCTTTCTCTTTTATGAAATTTATTTTTTATTTTGATAATTATTATTATTATTATTATTAACAAATAATAATCAAAATTGATAATAAACACTATTACCATGGCTTAATTAGTTAACATCAAAAAAAAAAATTTTATTTTTTTTTTCACCATTTTTTAAAATATACATTAATAAGTAAATTAAAAAGAATTGGTTTAAGAGAGGAAATTATTGAAAAATTGAAAATTTTGATAAAATAATAATTTAAATTAAATTGTTATTATTAATATTATTAATATTATTACTTTTTTTTATTTATTATTTTTATTTTATTTTTTATTATTTTTATTATTTTTTTATTTTTGAACTTGTTCAAGCTTATATAATTATATCCTTATTTATATCTTTTTATTTTTGCTTTTATTTTTTTTTATTTTTTTTTGAAAATAAATTTAAATTTTAAAAATTTGCAAAAGTTGAACTTTGCTTTTACAGGTATTTAGCCTCAATTTTTTTCTTTATTAGGAAAAAATGTATAAAAAATTGACAATATAACTATATATTGGAGATATTCGTGTAACAATACCATTAATATTAGATTATTATTTTATCCCATGATCATAACATAATATATCACGTTTAATCATTAATTATAAATTAATATGGATCTTACACATAAATTTATTGAAGTTTTTTTTACAAAAAAATTAAAAAATATATCTAATAATTATTATTATTATAATAATTTAAAAAATTATATATCGTTTTTTTTTTTTTTTTTTTAAACAATATAAATAAAATTATTGATTAAAATAATAGAAGAACAATTCCTCTTCTTCTTCTTTTTATTATTTTTTTATTTTTTTAATAGTGTAATTTATAGTTGAACTAATAATTATAACAATATTAAATAACATGATTTTAAAAACCATTCAAAAAATAATTTTAGATTTTGTGGAAGGTATATATATATATATATATAGGCGAATTAAATTTTAAATAGTAGTTTGGATCGATCTCAAGTAAAATAAAATTAATTTTAATTTTTAAGATAAACTTTTATGAATCAATTTAAAAAGAAAAAACAAAAGAAAGTCAAATGATGAAACTTTTTTTTTAATTTTTTTTTGTATTTAATTATAAATTTGTTGAGAAGCAGTAGCTGAGGAAATTATTTTAATGAAATTTTCTTATAAATTAATATAAATTATATATATATTATATTGATAAATCTTTTTACTTTTTTTTTTTTTTTATTCTTTGATTGAATTTATTTAGATTTTTTATTATTTAGTATATTCTTTTGTTTTAATAAATAAAATCATTATGACACCTAATTATATTAAATTAAAATAAAAACATTTAAATTTGAATTTTAAGAGGTTTTAAGTAAAAAAAAACAAAAAACAAAAAACAAAAAAAACTATATCTATCAAAGTTAATTAGATTATATTGTTATATTAAATAAATCATAAAAAATTATAATAACATTATCATATAGTTAACCTTTTTTTTTTTTTTTTATTTTTATTTTATTTTCTATGAATCAAGATCATAAAATTCAGAATAAATTAAACCAAATAGTAAAAAAACTTATTTTTATTTTTATTTTTAAATATTATTAAAGGTTATAATAATAATGTACTTATATATTTTATATCTTTTTTTTTTTCTATGAATTGAGATCATAAAATTCAATATATAAAATGATATTAAACCAAATAGTAAAAAAACTTATTTTTATTTTATTTTTTTAAAAAAAAATCTAATATTTAAAAAATATTTTTTTTTTTAAAAAAAATTTTCAATCTAAATCTAAATATCTTATATATATATATATTTTATTTTTTCTAAAATAATTAATTAATTATTGCATATTTAATATTAACCAATACCAATTTTTTTTTTAAAAAAAAAAAAAAAAAAAAAAAAAAAAATCATTTCTTTAAAAACTTTAAATTTTATATATATCTAAGATCATGGATTGAATTTAAAATAAATTTAAAGGAATTCTTTCATTTAATAATAATAATTGTAATTGTTTATGTAACTTTCTTTGATTTTATTAACATATAATATATATATCTAAAAAGAGATTATTGATCATTGTTAAAAAAAAAAAAAACAAAATATAATAATTGTAATTGTTTATTAATATTATTATTATTATTATTATACATTTAAAGTTTTATCAATCATAATACAATTTAATTTTTAAAAATAATTTTAAAATCTTAAAATTATTTGGATGAAAAAAATTATGTTATAAATTATATAAATACATATATATATATATATATATTTTTTTTTTTTTTCTCTCTCTCTCTCTTTTAAAAATTAGTTTCTTCTTTTTTATGAAATAAAAACTATATATATATATATATAGATTGATTCTTTTGAACTTTTGATATTTATACAGAATATGTTTTTAAAATAAAAATTTTTAAAATATTTTATTTTAGTTAAAGTAAATAAAATAAAATAAAATAAAATTATTTTTAATTAAAGTTTAATTCATAAATATTAAATAATGGTTATTATAATAAACTCCATAATGATTATTATCATAAATTGCATAAATATTAATAAAAAAGAGATTGATATTTATTTAAAATTTAAAATTAAATAATTAAATTTAATAAAATTTAAAATATAAAGTATTTTATGTGGATTTTTCATCCTAATCATCATGATTAATATTCCAAAAAAAAAAAAAAAATAACTTATAAATAAATTATAAATGTATAAATGTTATATATAATAATAATAAAAATTGATATTCTTAATTATTAATTATTTTTTGTTTGTGTGGATGCTTATAATAATAATAATATAAAAGTATTATATAAAAGTTAAAAAAAAAACGAAAATAAAAGAATTAAAATAATAATAAATGAATAAATATTTAAATATATAAATAAATGTTTATATTTATTTATTATTATTATTATAATATAAAATACTATCAATTATTTGATTTATATTGAAAATTGATATATTATAAAATATTATAATCTTTTCTTTTTTTCTATTTTTTTTATTTTCTATTTTTATTTTTTATATTTTTTTTAATATGACCGTTATTTTATTTAATATTTTAATATTTTTGATGTTTGATGTTTTAATGGTTTGATATTTTAATACTTTTGATGTATTGATCAACTTTTTTTTAAAATTAATTAATTAATTAATTTTTATTTTTATTTTTATTGATGAGGATGATGATGATGATGATGATGATGATGTTAGATTATATAAAAAAGTTTTATTTTAAACTTTATTATAAATAAATAATTTATTCTATAATAATTTATTCTATTATAATTGTATAATTATATTTTATTATTTATTATTTATTATTTATTATTTTATTATTTCATTATTTTATTATTTCATAATTTATTAAGTATGTACAATTTTCACAACAAAGATTTTCAAAGTTAGTGATCAAGATTTCATATTTAAAAAAAAAAAGATAAATAAAGACAAAAAAAGACAAAAAAGAAAAAAAGAATAAAATTAAATATTAAATATTATTTTATTTATTATTTTATAATAAACTATTTCCATTATTGTATTTATTAAGTGTAATAAGTTGTAATTATTAGTATTATTAAGTGTAATTATAAAGTGTAATTATTTGTTATTTGTTTATATATAATAGATAATAAATATTAAATAAATATAATAAATATTATAAATATTAAATATTAAATATAAATAATAAATAATATTAAGATTATTTACTTAAACACTAACAAACTAACTAACAAATAAAAAGCATTGAAACCTTGAAACATTACAAAAAAAAAAAAAAAAAAAAAAACTTTATTATATAATGTTTCACATATCTTTTTTTTTTTTTTTTTTTTTTTAAAAAAAAATTTTTTTTTTCTTATTTTTTTATAAAAATAAATTTTTAATAAAATAATCGATAAACTACTAAATAAATCAATAAAACAAAAATACTAAGTATTAAATACTAATTATTAAATAAATTAATAAAAAAAAAACGGTAAACAAAATTAGACGGATAAAAAAATGATAGGTTTTTTATCTTTGTTTTGTTTTAGAAATAAAAATTAAAATGAAATAAAATGAAATATATAAAAAAAAAGAATTCTATAGTGATTCTTTTTAATTCCAATATTAAATAATATAATATATAATTTAAAAACAAAATAACTATTTTTTTTTTTTAAAATTTTTTATAATTATGAAAGTAAAAAAAAAAAAGGTTATAGTAATAATGATATTATATTATTTATATTATTTATTAAGAAAACTCACTCATAAAACAGAATTAATAAATATTGTTTAGCATAAAAGATAAAAGTGGAAAAATTTTTTTTTGATCTCTTTATAAAATGGGTTTTTTAATATTTTGATTTAATTTTTGATGTGCACTTTTTTTTATTTTAAAAAAAAAATTTTTTTTTATTTATTACTTTAATTGAATACAATAATATATCAATAAATATCAATAAATATCAATTATATAATATAAATAACAATTATATAATATTAATATCAATATATAAATATATATCAATATATAAATTAAAATAATAAAAAAAAAAAAAAGAAATGAGTGTGGATATAATTTTTTTTATTTTTTTTTTTTAGTTGCTTCTATAGCATGAAAAAACAACGTGGTTTTGCCAATTTTAGAAATATGAAAGAATTTTAAAAATAGTTAAAAATAGTAAAAATAATTAAAAAAAAAAAGTAATTTAAAGATACAAGATTAAAGATATAAGATTAAAGATTTAAGATTAAAAAGATAATTAAAATAAAACAAATATATACATATATATACATATATATAAATAGAATACATTGAATACCATCAATAAATATTTATATGAGAGACCTTTTGTTGTTATAATAATTTAAAAAATGTTTATTGAAAACCACTTCCATTATTAATTTTGTGTATTATAATAATTTAATAAGTAAATAAATAAATAATAAATAAATAAATAAATAAATAAATAAATAAATAAAAATTAAATAAATAAATAAATAAATAAAGCATTCATTATTGAATGTATTTTTATTTTATTTTTATTTTATTTTATTATTACAAAGTAATATATTATTTTGTATTTTGTATAACCTATAAAAACGTATCACATATTGTTAAGGTTCCAAGTCATTTGATAGAAATAATAACATAACAAGATATTAAGAATTCATTATAATAATTAATAATTAATAATTCATAATTCATAATATGTATAACATTAAAATATTATGTATAACCTCTTATTAAAATATTAAAATATTATGTACAACAATACCCTCTTAAAATATAAAATAATATGTATAACCTCTACATAATCCGTAAAAATGGATTAAATTGGATTAAATTAATATAACAAAAAAAAATAATTAATTAATTAAAATATAGAAAAAAATTTTTTTTTTGTTATATTAAGTATGTATGTATGTATGTTGTATATATTAATTAATTTAATTATAAATATAAATATTAATGCTATTCATTCATATGCTCTTTACCATAATAGGAAGTTACACAAAATAAATAAATAGATAAATAAATAAAGAGATAGATAATATAATATATATAATTAAATAAATAATATAGTATTTAAATAAATAAATAATATGATACATATAAATAAATAAATAAATAAATAAATAAATAAATAAATAAATAAATAAATAAATAAATAAATAAATAAATGAATATAATAAATAAATAAATAAATATAATAAATAAATAAATAAATAAATGAATATAATAAATAAATAAATAAATATAATAAATAAATAAATAAATAAATAAATAAATAAATAAATAAATAAATAAATATAATAAATAAATAAATAAATAAATGAATATAATAAATAAATAAATAAATATAATAAATAAATAAATAAATAAATGAATATAATAAATAAATAAATAAATATAATAAATAAATAAATAAATAAATAAATAAAATAAATAAATAAAATAAATAAATAAAATAAATAAAATGAATATTTGTATGTATAAGTATAAACATGTATGAAATAAAATAAAATAAAATAAAATAAAATAATAGAAAATAATAGAGTGGATAATATTTATTAGTATTAGTATTATTATTAGAGTATTACAAGATAATAATAATATTATTTATTATTATTATTATTTTTTTTTTGTGTATATTATATATATAAACATAGAATTAGCCGTTTTTTGTATTTTATGATACATGAATTGTATCATTTTTTAATAATAATAAAAAAGATGAAGGTAAAAAAAAAAAAAATAAAATAAAATAAAATAAAAAATATTTATATTAATATTAATATTAATATTTATATTTAATAACTATTTTGTTTATATTTAATTATATATATATTTAAATATTATTATTATTATATATATATTATATATTATTATTATTATTTATTATTATTGTTTTTATTTTTTGTCTTCATTTTAATAAATTAATATATATAATAAAATATAAAAAAAATAATGAAAATTTAAAGTTTATTAAATTAGTGGAAAATAAAACAAAAAATAATAACAAAATTTATTAATTGACATTCATTAAATAATAAAATTTTTGATATTACATATTTACTAAAAGTTTAAAAAAAAAAAATAATAATAAAAAATATAAAGTGAATAATTAATTCAATAGATTAAAAATTACTTGTTACATGTATTGTTCTCTTATATATCCTATAAATAATAAATAAAAAAAATAAAAAAATAAACAATAAATACTAAAAAAGAAATAATTAAAAAAAAACTACATAAAAAACAAACCTAAAAGAAAATAATAAAAAAAAAAAACTAAAAAATAAAACAAAAAAGCCTCTATATTCTATATACATAATTAATTATATATTATATTTTTTATATATTTAAATAAATAAATAAATCAATAAATAAATCAATAAATCAATGGCTAAATCTAAAATCCATTTACATTTTATTATTATATGAAAAAAAAAAAAAAGATGATAAACTTTATTTTATTAAAATATTAAAAATAATTAAAACAAAAAAAAAAAAGGTTTTTATTTTTTATTTTATTTTTTTATTTTTGTTTTAATTCCATGGAAAATAAAAATTTAAGTTTAAAACAATTGTTTTTTTTTTTTTTTTTTTTTTTTTTTAAAAAATAAAAAGCAAATCCCAATATAAATAATTTATAATATTATTATTATTAATATTTATTATTTATTATTCTATTTTTAATATTCCGAAACCGAAAAAGTATTATTAATAATTAATTAAAGATAAAATGAAAAGAAAATATAATAAAATTAAATAATATAAGGAGAAATAAAATGGAATATTATGGAATATTATTAAATAATATAAGGAGGAAAATAAAATGGAATATTAATAAATAATATAGGGAGGAAAATAAAATGGAATATTATAAAATAATATAAGGAGAATAAAATAAATGGAAATAATGGAAATAAAAAAAACAAAATTATTAAAGCTAAGAAATATAAAATTAAAAAAAATGAAAATCATGAAATATAAATTAATTAATAAGGAGAATTAAAAATAAATAATAATAATAAAAGTTAAATAATAATAATAATATTAGTAATGATGATGATGATGATATGTATATATGTATATATGTAAAATGTATGTAATGTATATATTTTTTTAATAATAATAATAATACTAATTTTTTTTATATACATTTTATTTTATATTAATACTATTAATATTATTAATATTATTTAATGAATCATTTAAAAATAAGGGAAATAATAATAATATTAAAAAAAAAAATAATTAATTAAATATATAATAAATAAACCTATATTTATATATTAATAAATAAATATAATTTTTTTTTTAATTAATTAAATCCATGATTTATGATTAATTATTAAAAATTATTTAAATTATTAAAATATTAAAAATGAAAAAATATTAATGGAAAAAAAAAATTTTTTTGTAATTAAATAAATTATAATTAATTTATTAAATAAATTAAAAATTTGTTTATCAATGAAAAAAAAAATTCCGTAAATTATTAATTTAATATAATTCTAATAATTTTTGTAATTTTTGTAACTACCACCTAAAAAAAAAAAAAAAAAAAGAAAAACAATACTTATTTAATTGATTTGAATTTAAGTATTGTTATAAAATGTATTTAAAAAAAAATTAAAAAAAAAATTAAAAATTAAAAAAAAAATAATAAATAGAAAGTTCATAATAAATAAAATAAATAAAAAAATAAATAAATAATAAATAAATAATAGTTATATAATAATTATATAATAATTATATTATTATTATGTAATAATTGTATTTAAATCAAATTTAAATAATTAGTATTTTTTTAAATTTTAAAATTTTAAATTATTATTAATTATTATTATTAATAATTTTGTTTCAATTTCAATCAACGATAAAAAAAAAACAAAAAAAAAAAAAAGATTATTAAAGAAAAAACGATTAATATGGAAAAACAAAAAGAAAAATTAAAAAGAAATATTTATTTTTTTACTTTTTTTTATATTTTGTTATTTTGCTATTTTTTTATATTTTATTATTTTATTTTATTTTATTTTATTTATTTATAATATAAAATTTATATTATAAATTAAAGTTTTAAAAAAAAAAATAAAAAAGATAATTAAAAAAATTCGTGATTTATGAAATGTAATGACTAAATAAATGAATAATATTAATAAATAATATTAATAATATTAATATTAATAATAAATAATAAAAAAACCCAAAATAAAATAAAAAAAAAAAAAAACCCAAAATAAAAATTAAACAAAACATAAAAAAAAAAAAAAAAAAACAAAATAAAGTTAATTTTTTATTTTTTTTAAACTTTATATTTAATTATCCATTGATTATCCTTTACACTTTATTATATGGTAATTCTTAGGATTTATAATATATATTATATGATATATTATAAATATTTAAATATTGAAATAAAAAAAAAAATGAAAATCATTGAAAATATTATTTATATTAGTATTAATATAATTATAAAGATATATTTTTTAAGGTTTGTAAAAAAAAGAAATAAAATAATAATTGAAATAATAATTAAAATAATTAAAAATATGGAAATATGGAAATATAAAATATAAAATATAAAATTCAAATACTCCTTTTTGTATTAAATTAAAATAAAATTATTTCTTTTTTCTTTTTTCTAATTTCCATCTTAAAATTAAAAATTAAAATTAAAAATTAAAATTAAAAAATAAAAAGGTAAAAGGCTTAGATTTTTTTTTATTTTATTTTAATTTTAATTTTTTTTTTATGATTTAAACTTTTTTTTTTTTCTTTTATTCCTAATTTCTTTTTTTAGGTTCATAATTTAATCGTTTATAAAAATCATATAATTTATTAGGTTTTATTTTTTTTATTTTTTTATTTTTATTTTTCCATTATAAATTTTATTTTAAATTATACTTTATCTAAAATTAACCTTTTTTTTTAAATTACATATTTTATTATCCTCTTTTTATTTTGTCTCTTATCCTCTTTTTTTTATTAATAATTATTATTTATTTTTTATTTTTTATTATTTAATATTTATTTTTTTTATTTTTTTATTTATTTTAATATTAAATAGGTACACCTATTTTATATTAATTAAAGTTTTAATTAAAAATAATATTTTTTTATTATTATTATTATTTTTTTTCCTTCCGTTTTTTTTTTATTATTATTATTATTATTTATTTATTATTTATTATTATTAGTATTTGTTCATATCAATGATATCTTTTTTATATAATTATTATATGGATTATTCAATTTATTATTACTTGGAAAAAAAATTATTAATATATTTATATTTGGGCTATCATAATTTATCATAATCCATTTTTTAAAAATTATATTAAATAAAGTTTATAATCATTTATGGAAAAAAAAGAAGGAAAAAAAATTATATAATATTTATATTTATATTTATATATTTTATATTTATATTTATTTATATTTATATTTATAATATGATATAAAAAAAAAAAGGAAACATTCATAATATATTTTATATATATAATATATATTAATGTTTATAAGAATTGTGTAATGTTAAATAAATAAATTGTGTAATATTAAATAAATGTTAAGTTGTGTAATATTAATTAATTAATACTTTTAGTTAATTAAATAGAATAAATAATTTAAATATTAAATATTAAAAAAAAAATATAAAATTAAA
The DNA here is from genome assembly GCA_002104895.1 of Anaeromyces robustus. Lineage (NCBI taxonomy): Eukaryota > Fungi > Neocallimastigomycota > Neocallimastigomycetes > Neocallimastigales > Neocallimastigaceae > Anaeromyces > Anaeromyces robustus. The sequence goes on from MCFG01000332.1 coordinate 43,880, forward strand.
AAAAAAAAACAAATATTAATATTTTATCATAATTAATATATGACTATTTAATACCTTTTTTAGAAGTTTTTAATAATGTATTTCATTTATCTATTTTTTCATTCGTTAATGAATTGCTCATTTATAGTGGCAGATCATTTGATGATCATTTAGACTTTCATTTATTATATTAAAATATTTTTCCATGAATATCTAAATTAATAGTTAAATTTTTTATTTGGAAGAATAATAGTAATGATATTTAATAATAAATCTTATTTATTATTATTTTTTAAAATTGATGGAAAAATAAAAAGTCATGAAAGCATATGGTTATCATATATAAAATTATTTATATTTTGTGTCAAATAGGTATAGATTAAAAAAAAAAAAGTTTATTTTATATGATATTGTTTATCGTCCATAATTATAATTATGTATTTTATTCGTAGAATTATTCTATTTAGTTAATTATTATTAAATAATCATATAATATATATTTATAAATAATCATATCATTTATTATATTTATTATATTTAATTATATAATTATTATTAAATAATTAATGATAATTTATTATTAAATTATTATATATTATTATTTATTATATATTATTTGTTATTTATTTATTTTTTTGAATATTAATTATTAAAAAAAAAAAAAATTTTTTTCCCTTATTAAAATTATCATTCCTTATATTATTTTATTATAAAAAATATTCTGGATATGTCAAAAAATCCTAAAAAAAAAAAAAAAAAAAAAAAAAACTTAACGTAAATATTAGAGGTTAAAAAAAAAAAAAAATGAATTTGTCCATTTAAATAATTAGATTGGATATTTTTTATATCCATCATTCTAAAAAAATAAAAAAAAATAAAATAAAAAATAATAAAAATAAAAATAATAAAAACCTATTGAAAGAAAATATTTTAAAATAATAATAATAAAAAAAATAAAAGTTAATAATAAATAAATATTTATTTATTAAATGATATCTAATTAATTATTTAAATAATAAAACCTTTTTTTTATTTTTTTTTATGATATTAATTTTAATTATTTATTTATTTATTATTAAATGGATATATAAGTTTTTATTTTCATAAAATAAATAAATAATAATTAAATAAAAAATAAATAATAATATTAATAATAAATAATAATATTAATAATAAATATGGAAAAATGATGAGTAATAATGATACTAATATCATCCACTTACTAATTAATAAATTAATGTAATAAAATACAAAAATACAAAAAATACAAAATAAAAATACAAAAAATAAAAAAAATACAAAATATACAAAATACAAAATACAAAATTAAATAAATAAATAAATACATATTGTATTAATAAAATACAAATTAAATAAATAGATATAAATTAGATTTAAATAAATAGATACAAAATAAAATAAAATTAAAACAAAATAAATAAATAAATAAATAAATAAATAAATAAATAAATAAATAATAAATAAATAAATAAATAAATAATAAATAAATAAATAAATAAATAAATAAATAATAAATAAATAAATAAATAAAATAAATAAATAATAAATAAAAAAGTTAAAAAATAAATAAATAAGTTTAAAAATTAATGATGTATTAATTTTGTTATAAATAAAAATATTAAATTGTACCAATATATATCAAATAATACTTGATGAAAATGGGAAAAAGGTAGTACTAAATTTAATTAAAATTATTGATTATATTAATTTGTTTAGAAATATTAATTTATTTAAATTAAAAGATAAATATATTTAATATTCACCTATTTAATTAATATCTTTCATCTAATCTATTATCATCAAATAATATTACCTAAACATTTTTTTAAATAGACGATAAATACTATAAATATAAATGTATATTACAATTAATATATATTAGAAATATAAAGATAATATATTATAAACTTTCTAAAAAAAAAAAAAATTATATATTTCAATTAATAAATATTTTTTAGTATCCACTTTTATTTAAAAAAGTTTTTTTTTATAATAATTATTAGTATTTATAATAATTATTAGTATTTATTATTATTTATTAGTATTTATTATTATTAGTATTATTTCATAAAAATATAACTATATTTATATAAAAAAATAAATTTTAGGATATTAGCATAATAATAACCATAACCATTAATAATAAGTTAGGTATAAATTATAAAAATTATAAAATAAATAAAATAATAGTAAGAATAATAATAATAAATAATAATAAATAATAATAACTATAATAATAAATAATAATAAATAATAATAACTATAATAATAATAATTATTAATAATTAATTTATAATAATAATAAAAATTAAAATAAATAATAATTATAATAAATATAAAAATTAAATAAATAAATAAATAATTAATTAAATAAGTAAATATATAATAAACATAAGTAAATAAATATATAAAAAATAAATAAGTAAATAAATGTATAATAAACATAGTAAATAAAATATATAATAAACATAGTAAATAAAATGTATAATAAACATCGATCATAATCATTCTATTATTTTTATTATTTATTAGTAATTCATTACTAATGAAGTTTTTAGGGTTGAATATATAAATTATTTATAATTATTTATATTTCATGGAATAACTGTTAAAAAAATAGTTTTGCCATAATAGAAAAACAATATAAACAATATTTCTAAATAATTAATGATAATTTTAGTAGTAAAGTTTTTTTAAATTTTTAAATATTTCTAAATAATTAATGATAATTTTAGTAGTAAAGTTTTTTAAATTTTTATAAATTTAAAAAACCTTTTTTTTTTTTTTTTTTATTTGTAAAAAATCTTTTTATTATTATTATTAAATATACATTGAAAGAAAATACATTCTATAAAAAGGAATAATAGTTTTATTATTTATTATTATTATTATTTATTTTTTCATTTTTTTTTTAATAATAACTTTATATTTTAAATAGTTTATTTTTCTAAAAAAAAAAAAAAAAAAAATTTAATTTTTTATTTATTTCCAAGGTTAATTAAAATTTTTTTTTTAATTATAATTATTAAAAATTTTTATATTTGTGGATAAAGAATATTTTAAAGTTCATAACTAAATAAATAAAAATAAATAAAAAAAAATTTTTTTTTTTATTTTTTTATATTTAAAATAAAATAAAAGAATTTTATGGAAAAATTATTTATTCTTTTTTTGTTTTTTGTTTTTAAACTTTTTATACTAATAATCATAAAAAAAAAAGTATATATATATATAAACTTTTTTAAAAAAAAAGAAAGAAATACGAAATACGAAATACTATTATAAAATATATTTTTATATCATATTATAGTTAAAATATATACTTTATTTTATAACTTAAAAAATTTTTTTTTTTTTTTTTTTTTAGGTTTTTGGGATTTAGTGTTTTTATGGTAAAAAAAAAGTTTACAAAAACTTTATATGAAAAAAATAAATACTTTTTATCTATTATGATTTAAGATTTTATTTATTTATTATTTATTATTAATTATTTATTTTATTATTAATTAATAAGTTTATATATTATAAAAAGGATATTTTATTTTTTTTTGTTCCACTTTATTATAAAAAAATAAAAAAATAAAAAATAAAATTACATAATTCTAATTGTCTTTTTTTTTTTTTTTTTTTTTTTAATATAATAAGAAATATTAAGTATAATTTTTTTTTTAATTTAAAAAGGATAATTATTAAATATTTAGGTTTCTTTTTTTCTTTTTTTTAATAAATAAACTATCTAGAATGTTAGGTAATTTTAATATTCTTTTTTCATTTTTTCATTTTATTATTTTTATTATTTTTTTTTTAAGGATTGCCATTAATTTAAAAAAAAGTTCCTTTTTTTTATCTTTTCTTTTCTTTTATTTTTTATTTTCTATTTTCATTTTTTTTTAATATTTTAATATTTTCTATAATTACATTACATTAAAAATTTTAATTAGAAAAAAATTATTTGCTAATCTTTAGTATTATTATATGACCATATCTTATATCCTCTTTTTTTTTTAATGATTTAATATATTAATATTAATATTAATATTAATATTAATAAAATAAAATTAAAAAAGATAAAAAGAAAAAAAAAAGTATAATTAATAATATATATTATTAATTTGTTTATTATAGAAAATGAAATAAAAATAAAATAAACTAAAATCAAAAAGATTATTAATATAATAAATAATTAAATGAATTATTCATGGACTAATTTAATTATAAAAAAAGAAAATTAAAAACCTTTAAAAATTTAAATTTAAATAATTATTATTAGTATTATTTATTATTAACTTTTTTTTTTTTTTTCTTTTTTATTATTATTTATAGTTAATAATAAATTGTAGCAGATATTAAATAAGATAATTATAATAATATTTTCTTGTACCAATTAATTATAAGGTAAAAAAAAAAAAAAGAAAAAAAAAAAAAAAAAGTTTTAATTAATTCTTTAATAAATCAATAAATCAATAAATAATCCATAAATCAATAAATAAATAATTCTATAAAAGTAAATAAATATTTAAAAAATTTAAATAAAAAAGTTTAATAAATAATAAAATAGTTAAAAAAAATTTAATTTATATTAAAAAGATTAACATAAAAAAAAATTTTTTTTTCTTATTTATTGATTTATTGATTTATTGATTTATTTAATTATTTATTTATTTATTCATTCATTTATTTATTAATTAATTAAATTTGTTACAGCAATAAAAAAAAATTTAATATTTAATTTTATTTTATTTTTTTTGTATTTATTTTTTTGTATTTAATCTATTTAAAAAAAAAAAAAAACAATTTAATCCTTTTATTTTATTGGCAAAGTTTAATTTTAATAAAATTAATGAATTAATATTTTTTAATGTACAAAAAAAATTAAAATTTAAAAATTATTTAATAAAGTTTTATTTTTTAATTTATTTAATAAAATTAAAATAAAAAAAAAAAGTAAAAAAATGAAGAATTTTCAATTTTATAAACTTTTTTTAATTATTTTAGGATTTATTATTAAATAAACTTTAAAATACAAAAAATTATTATGTTATAAATTTTATATCTCTTCTCCTCCTATCTTTAAACACAAAATATATTTTATTTTTTTTATATTATTTTTTTCGTATTCTAAAAAAAAATTTTTTTTTTTTAATAATAATATCTTTTGTATTATTTTTATATTAAATTTTATTATACTTTAATATATGGTGCATAAATAAAGTATATATATAAAATAAATGAAACAGTATTCATAATATATAGTTGTAAATAATAAACAAAAAATAAATAAATAAAGATAAATAAATAAAATATTTAATAATAATAATAATAGTTAATAATAATAATAATATCATATATCATAAAATCATATATCATAAAATCATATATCATATTAAATAATAATAATCCATCATCATATATAAATATATATATCAAAGTAATAAAATAATGTAATAATAATTAAAACAATTTATTTTGTAATATTTTGTAATATTATATATATTATATTAATCTAGGATATATTAATAATATTAATAATATTAATTATTTATTAATAATAGTAATAATAGTAATAATTAATTTTTTATTAGTTTTAATCTTTAATAAATATGTCTATTTTAAAAAAAAAATATTAAAAATATTAAAAAGATATAATAATAATAATAATAATAAATAATTAATAAATATAAAAAAAAAGATAGGCTACTTAAAACATGTAGAAATCTATTTTATTAAAGTTTCAAATAAATTAATATTATATTAATATTATATATATTAAGATAACATAAATTTATAAAATTATAAATTTTTCCTTTCCTATAATAAAAAAAATGTTTATTTATTTAATCATTTATACAAAATTTTATTATATATATTTTTATAGTATTATTTTATATATTCTTTGATTTTATCTTTTATAGTATACAAATAATTAAAAAATTAAAAACTTTAAAAAAAAAAAAAAAAAACCTTATCTATTCGTATATACATTTTTGTATATTTTTTTTATTTTTTTTAAACTATTATTCTTATATATACAATATTAATTTTATAGTGGGTACTAATGAATTAATCTAATATAAATGTTTATTTATTATTAAGTATATTTTGAACATTCTTTTTTTTGTTTTTATATAGTATATTCTATAATTTTTTTTTTTAAATTTTTATTTTTTATTTTTATTTAATAATGATTTTTTTTTTAGCCTTTTTTTTTTTTTAATATCATAAATATAAAATAATTATTAAATAATTATTATTTATATATATTGTTTATATTTTTTTTTATATAAACATATTAATTGTTTATATCATGTTAATTCAAAAAAAAAAAAATAAAAAAATATTAATATGATAAAAAAAAAATGTTTTCTTTTTTTTAACCCTTTTTTTTAATTATTATGAAATGATTTAAATTAATATCATAAAAATAATAAAAATAATAATTAAGTATTAAATTAATATCATAAAATTTATTATTAAATTTTTATTTGATGGCAAACGAAAAAATAAAATAAAATAAAATAAAAAATTTATTATATATTTATTAATATATATTTATATTTATTTATTAATATTTATTAATATTTATATTAATTTATTAAATGAATAATTAATATATCATTATTAATTAATTTATTTAAGAAATTATTATTATTATTATTATTATAATAATTTTTTCTTTAAAAAGAGTTATATATTTTAATCTTTTTTCTTTTCTTTTCTTTTTCTAATAATTATTAATATTAATTATTCTTGAACCATTTTCCCTTTTTTTTTATTTTTAATTTAATTTATTATAAATGTAATCCTTTTTAATATTATCATTATTATGTAATTATTTTTAATCTAATATTAATATAATTAATAATAAAAGTAAATCAAAAGTTCAATAGTGTTTTAAAACAAAAAGAAAAAAAAAAAAAAAAGAAAACACAGAGTAACTAAAACTTTAAAGAGACTTATATGGTAAAAAAAATAATATATTAAAAGGAAAAAAAAAATAGAAAAAAAAACACTATATAGATAAAAGATCAAAAGATAAAAAAAAAATTTTTTTAATAATAGAATAGAAAGAACAAAATAAAAATTAAAAAATTAAAAAAAATATATATAAATATGAAGTAATAATTAAATTTAATATATTTTAATATTATAGAAAAATGATTTATTTGTTACATTTAAATTATTATTATTTTTTTTTATAATTGTTTAATTAATAAAATAAAATAAATAAATAAAATAAATAAAATAAATAAAACTAACTACTTAAAAAAAAAAAAAGAAAGAAAAGATAGAAAAAAAGTTTTTTATTATTATTATTATTATTATTTATTTTGTATTTTGTATTTTGTATTTTTTTGTATTTTTGTATTTTGTATTTTGTATTTTTTTAATTTAAGTCATTTACATTTAAAAATATGGTTCATTTTATATCCTTTTTTGTAAAAGATGATAAAACATATTAATTAAACTTGTTCAATAAAAAATTTGTAATTATTTAGTTTAGAAAATCTATTAATTTTACTTTTTTAATATTTTATTATTATTATTATTATTATTATTAATATTAAAAATTAAAATTAAAATATTAAAAATTAAAATTATAAAAAAAAAAAAAAAGTCAAAGATTAAATTAAATGAAAATCCTCAATTAATATTTTAAAAGGATAAGTAATTAAATAATATTAATATTAATATTAATTTTTAATATTTTATTTTATTAATATTTAATAATACTTAGCAAATTATATTTAGGATTATTTTATTTTATAATTTTTAAATTTAGCCTTTTTTTTTTTTTTTCATTTTAATAAAAAAAAATTAATTAAGGATTATCATTTTATCATTTCTATTTAATATCTGTTAAATTAAATTTGGTATATCATTTCATATAATTTTTATTTAATTTTCATTTAACGTCCTTTTAAATAATTAATTATTTTTTTAATATTACAAATTAGTATTATTGTTTTTTAATCCTACTCATCTTTTTTTCTATTTTAATAAACTAGTTTTATTAAATAATAAAATAAAGATCTTTTATTTATTATTTATTATTTTTAAAGTTATTTATCCTTTTTAATAAATAAATTAATAATTCATTGAGGATTTGTCATCTTTTTCTTTTTTCATTTCTTTTTTTAAATCTAAAAGAATAAAAAAAAAATAAAAAAAAAATAGAAATAAATTAAAAGAAATTAAAAATGAAATTAAAAATGAAATTAAATGAAATAGATTTTTAATGTATTTAAAATTACATTTAATGTATATATTTTTACTAATTTTACATATAATAATTCTTAGCTTTTCATATAATAATTCTTAGTTTAAAAAAAAAAAGAAAATTTATTTTATTTTATTTTAATGGAATCAACCTTTTTTTTTTTTTTTTTAATTTTGAAACTTTAATTCTAATAAATAAATTTTTTAATTTAAATCTTAATATATCTTTACCATATTAATATAGATATAATATTAATAAAAAAAATAAAATGATTATTGAGAGAGAGAGAAAAATAAGAAATTACTTAGTAATTTTTTATTAATAATTTATAATAAATAATAAATAATAATAAATAAATAAATAAATAAATAATAAATAATAATTATTATAATTATTATAAATAAGAATAATAATAAGAAATATTTTTTTTTTAAATATTTAAAAATATTAAGAAATAAAATGAAAATCTAATTAATCAGTTAATTATAAAAAAAGATTTATTCCCCCTTATGGGATACTTAATATATATATTAATATTAATATTATTATCTTTTTTTATTTATTTATTTATTTTATAATAATAAAATGTGATATTAATATGTTTTTCTTTTCTTTTTTTTTTATACTTTATATATTTAAATATTCTTTTTCAAATTTATTAAATAAGAATTTTTTTTTAAAAAATAATTTATATAAATTTATATAAATTAAAATAAAAAGAATAGTATTAAATATATATAAATATATATAAATATATAATATAAATATAATATAATATATTTATTAAATCTATACAGAAAATCATCTTTGGGATATAAAATGTTAAAAAAAAAAAAAAAAAAAGAAAAAAAAAAAAGATAAAGTCATTTATTATTATTATTTTTATTATTTCCTTTTTTAAAAAAAAGATGAATAATATTTAAAATATTTAAATATAATATATATATATAATATAATATTTATATATAATATTTATTTATTTTATAATAAATCATTCTTTTATTTTAATTATATGGATTTCAATTAGGTACAAAATTTTTTTTTTTAATTTTTTAATTTTTTTTTTATACATTTTTTTTATACCGTTACAACACACGGCATGAGCATTTAGAACAAATTATTGTTTATTTATATATATATAAATAGAGTGAGATAAAAAAAAAATGTTTATTTTTTTTTTTTTTTTTTAGTAATGAGTATACAAGAGAAATTCATTATTTTATTTTTTTTTTTTGGATAATTAAAAAAAAACAAAAAATGTTTTCAATATTTTTTTTTTTTTTTTAAAAATCATTATTTCTATAATTATTTATTATATAATACAATTCTATTTCTACTTATTTTTATTACAATAAAAAAAAAAAACAAAAACAAAAAGTAATTTTTATTATATATTTATTATATTTTTAGGTTTTATACCTTTTTTTATATAGTATTAAAACTCTTATAAAAATGTTTTTTTTTTTTTTATTATTATTATAATCACATAAAAATGAATTTCTATTTATTCCTAATATATATAAAATATAAATGTAAATATATAATATTAATATAAATGTAATATATTATAAAATATTAATTAATGTAAAGATTTGGAGTGACCACTAGGTTATTGTAGGAAATTAATAATAAATAATAATATAATATATTAAATTATTTATAACACTATTGATTATTCACTTAATTAATTAGTAGATTCATTTATATAATATATATTTGTTCATTTATTTATGGTTGATATTTATATTTTATTTATTATTAATTGATTGTTAATATCGACTCAAAGAGTCAAATAAAATAAAATACATGAATTTATATATTCAAAAATCTATTCTAAATTATTACATGATTGGGCAAATTATTTAAAATAAGAATTATATAATTATTTAATTATTATTTTAATTAAATAAATATAATATTAAGAACTAGATAAATTATTATATTAATTAAGTGAATAATAAATTAATATTTAAATAAATTTATTTCAATGAATACATATTATTAATTTAAGTAAATTATTATCTAATAATTGAGTGAATATATTTATTATTAATTAAATAAATAATATTATTCCGAAAGGTAAAGAGTAAGGTTCGAACCAGAGACAACCAACATAATAATAGAAGCAGGTAGAACTGAGCCTAATTAGTAGCCATAATGGATCCATATCATTACAATTAATATATTTACCATATATTAAATTATATTATCTCATATATAAAATAATTGACGATTTAATTTAGAGTTTCTATCCTGGTTGTTAAGGCGTTTCCTTAGCATACATAAGGCTTCTGGATCGACACCGCATCTACCCCAAGCACAAGTGGTTTTCTCCTTCACGGGTATTACACTGTGGCAAGGTAGTGCACAGGTATAGTATTTGAGGCGTAGCTACTCACGCCTCATTAAATAATATAAGTATATGAGTAGATCTTTAAGTCTAATAATGTGGGGTGCGGCTCTAAATTATTGGGCGGTTTCCTTGGTGACTACTATTCATATGTGGGGCTTGTAGACTGGACCCGTTATTAAGTTAGCGTTAGGGTTTAAGTACAAATGTAAAATATATGAATATACCAAGGGCGTCGACGCCGAAAAGGTAAGGCAGGGAATTTAATTCCGATACATTCATGTGAAAAATCACATGATAAGTCTATAAAAAAAAAAAAAATTTAGAGTTATGGAAAGTTTAGCGAAAAATAAATTATTTTTTTTGTTTTTAAAATGTAAATTTTTTTTTGTAAATGGTTAAATCAAATCTAATGTAATATAATATAATATAATTATAATATATTAATTTAATATATTTTTAATGTATTATAATATATTAATTAATATATTAGCCAACTATTTAATTATTATTTTAGTTTTTTAGTATTTTTTTATTTTCTTTTTTTTTTTTTTTGTATCTTTTTGTATTCCCATTAAATTTTTTTTTTAATTATCTAAACATAATACTAAATAGTTTATTATTTTATTATTTTTATTATTTTATTATTTTTATTTAAATTATAATGATAATACATATTATTACATATTATTTATTATTTATTATATATAGATAGTAATAAAAAAGTAAACCGTAAATTGTAAATTGGTATTTATTTTATATAATTTTATATAATTTTATATATTTAATATTATATGTAAATAATATATCTAAATATAAATATATCTATTGAATATTTTATTTTATTTTATTTTATTACAAAAAAAAAACTAATTATTGTAATAACGGTAAGAAAGATAAATTATTTTGATACATTATTGTTAATAATTTATAAAGTTTTAAGAACATTAATTTTTTTTTTTGATATACCTTTTATATTATATTTAATATTTAATATTTATTATTTAATTATTATTATTATTAGTTTAAGAAACTACTTTTAAATAAACATAAAAAAATAAAAAATTAATTATAAAAAAAACTTTAAATAAATATTAATTTAAGTTTTTTTTTTTATATTAAATCATTGCTTTATTTTTATTTTTATTTTTATAGTTAAAAATATTTTATTTTTATTTTTTTTTTATTTTTTATTTTTTTATTTTTATGCATATATATGTTTTTTTACCTATATTTTTTTTTGTTTTTTTTTTTTATTTTGTTTTTTTTATTTATTTTTTTTTTATTTTGTTTTTACATATATATCCTATCCTATAATATTATATAATAATTTCATGCTTTTCAATAATCCATATTATATATATTATTATTATATTTATATATATATAAATATATAAATTATCTTTATTTTTTTTTATGATATAATAATAATGAACAAAAAAAAAAAAATTTTTTTTTTCATAATAAAAATAAAAAAATTAAATTATTTTAATATAATATTATTTTTTTAATATAAAAAAACATATTAAAAGAATTTTTTTTTTAATTTTTAATTTTTTTTGTAATATATTAAAAAATATTTTATTTGTATCTTTTTATATTAAATGTAAAACAAATTAATTTTTTTAGGTAAATCAATTTAGATTTTAATTATTATTTAATATTGGTCAACAAATTTGGATAGATAAATTTTATTGATTATAAAATTTTCCAGAATCTTAATAAAATCATTTTTTTTTCATATTATTATTAATATTTTGGAGAACATTTTTATATATCTTTTTTTTTTATTTTTTATTTTATTTATTTATTTTTATTTATTTATTTATGTATCAATTTATTGGTAATGTCATATCAATTTATGTTATATATATATTTTTTTATGTATATGTAAATAAAATTAGACAATTTTTTGGTTTTGAGTTATACAAGTAAATTTTGTTCAAATTTAAAGTAAAAATAATAAATAAAAAAAAAAAGACTGAATATGTTACATTATTGTTTTTTAAAAGTTGTATTATTTTTTTATTAAACAATAAAATATATATATAAAATTTATATTTATTAAAACATTGTTTTTTTTTATATATATATCTATATATTATATATTATATTTTATATTTTAAATAATTATTAAATATAATTACGTATAAATGATCATCAACTCTATATAATGTTCTAATTTCTAATTATAGATTTTTTTTATATAGAAATTTCCAAGTGATATTTAATAACCAGTTTCATGTTTCATGTTCTAATATAAATTGTTTTAATATTTCCTTTTTTATTTTTTTGTATATATAAAAAAATCAACATTTTTGTTATAAATTTTTTTATAAATAAATTCACCTATATATGATTCTATTTCTTATATATATTATTATATATATAATAATATATTAAAAATTAATTACTTTATTTAATTATTTATTAATTCTAATATATGTATAATATATTTTAATAGAGTAAATATTAAATTATATTAGATTAAAAACTTTAATAATTAAGGATATCAAAAAATATTCTATATATCTATAAAATTATACATTTTAATATATATTAACTTTTTTTTTTTTTTTTTTTTATACTTTATATCTATTTTTTATATATTATGGTTAATATTATATTTTAATTACAATTAATTAGATATTAAATAGTTAATATTATTGTAATATATGTAATAATATTATTAATCAATAAAAATCAATAAAAAAAATAACTATTTAATATTTAATAGGAATATAATAATAAAGTGGAGGTGGTTAATTAATTTTAAATTATATCATATAAATTTGTTTTTTTATTATTATTATTATTATTATTATTATTTTTCAACTCCACCCATTTTTAACTAATATATTCTATTTTTCATAAAAAAAAAAAAAAAGATCAGCATTTAATTCCCCTTATGGAATGTTATCGTTATTATCAATTATTAAATTTTATATTAACATTACAAAGTTCCATATTTTATTCTCCATTTTGTACTCTTTATTTATTTTTAAAGTTCAATTACTTATATATTTATTTTATTTTATTTTTAATATAATTTATTTTAATATTATAATAAATTTTATTCTATTCTTATTATATCTATTTATTTTATTTTATTTTATTTTATATATCATTTATGTTATACAAATTATTACAAAAGTATTACAAATAATAAATTATAATATAATAAAAATATCCTAATTTTTTTCTTATATTATATTACATGATTATATGATATATATGTGTTTATATATATATATAATTTTTTTAATGACAACATTTTTAATCATAGGTTATTAATATTAGTAACAAACAAATATATTCACAAAAATAAAAACATGAAAAAAAAATGTCATCAACAAAGAAAAAAAAAATAAATAATAATAAAAACAAAAACAACAATAAACAATAAAAAGTCTAAACAAAAAAAAATTAAATTGAAAATAACAAAAATAAAGACAAAATAAAATAAAATAAAATATAAATTTAATAAATATATAAAAAAAAAGAATTTATAAAAACATATATATATAAATAAAGAAATTATAATATGGATATATAAAGTAAAAAAAAGTAAAAAAAAAAAGAAAAGAAACAAAAAGAAAAAATTAAATTATTTCTCAATAATTACATCATATTTATAATAATTAAATTTTTTATTATATTTTTTATTATTGTAAAAAAAAATTCTATAGAAAATAAATAAATAAATAAATAAATAAATAAATAAATATAAAATAATAAATAAATAAATAAATAATATACAAATAAATATGATTACTTAATTAAATAGTTCTACGTATAATTTTTTTTAAAGGCAATAGTCTTTAAAAAAAATATTTATATATATATCTTATATATATCTTATAAATCTTATATAAATAAATAAATAATTAAATAAATAATATATTATTTATAAATAGATAAATGATTATAGTATTAGTGAAATACTAATAATCAATATATTGAATATAAATTAGAATAAAAATTAAAATATATTTATTATTATATTATTACTATAATAATAGTTTTGCGGTTGACATTAAATAAAAAAATATATATATATAGATATAGATATATAATTTAATTATTTTTTATGATAATAAAAGAAAAATGTTAGTCATTTTTTCCTCCACAATGCAATATTTAAATAATTAAATAATAATTAAATAATAATAATAAAAAATGTTTTTTTTTTTATAATTATAATTATTTTATTTTTTTATTATAAAGTATTTGTATTTATTTTATTTAATTATTTAATTTCCATTTTTTTTTTGTTTATTCTATTTATTAAAAAAAAAAAAAAAAAAAAAAGAAATAATATTTAATAATGAATAAATTTTATATTAATTCTTTATTATTTTTATATTAATTTTAATATTTCTTCATGTTTTTTTTTTTTTTTTTTCTTTCTATAAACAGATATTATTCTTTCGATAATAATTAGATTATTATCCGTTAAATTAGAATTAAAATAAAAAAAGTTATTTGTATTAAATAAATGTAATATAATATAATATAATATAATATAATACTAAAAGGTAATATATAATTTATATAAGAATATTAAATTTTTAATTACATTTTATATATTAATTATTATATATTAGTTTATATTGGTTTTTTCCATATTCTATCTATAATACATTTATTAACATAGAGTTTATGATATTAATATAAATTTTATTAATTAATTTTTTTTTTTAATTATACCTACATATATTTTATATATTTTATATATTTTTTATTTAAAATATTTATTAAATATTTAATAATATTAATAAATTATTAATTATATTTAAATTATATTTATCTATTTAATTATAAAATATTTATAATAAATAATTTAAATATTAAATAAATAATTTAAATCTTAAATAAACTATAAGTAAATAAATAAATAAATAATGTAAAAAATAAATAAATAAATAAATAAATAAATAAATATAATATAATCCTATATAATAATAATAATTTCTTCTATAATTAAAATAATAATATTTGTACTGAAGTAATAATTATATTAGAAAATTAAAATAAATTAAATATAATTATTGTTTTATATTAAGATTATATTTTTTGTAAAGATAAATTATTAAAAAATTACCCAATGACAAATATATTAAAAAAAAAATAAAGTAATTTTTTTTTTTTTTTTTTTAAAAAAAAAGGATAATTATCAATATATAGTTAATATTAACCTATAGATTTTAATACCAATGAATGATTATTTTCAATTTTAAATATTAAACTATTTAATTCATCTTTATATATATTCATATATTAAAATATAAATTAATGTAATATTAAATATCAATTGCTGACAAAGATAATATATTAACTTTATTAAATATAAAAGTTTAAATAAAGAGATTAAACTATATTAAAAAACGATAATAGAAATTATTAATATATCAAGGGGCATATAATATCACAAAAAAAAAATTTTTTTTTTTATATTTTATATTTTATTTTATTTTATATATTTATATTTAAATATATATATTTTTATGATTTTATTTTATTTCTTAATTTGTCTATTTATTTCATTTTTATTATGATTTAAGGTTTTAAACCTTATTTTATATAAAATTGAAAATTGAAAAAAATAAAGGAATTTCATATTTGTATATTTGTATATTAAATTCAATTTTAATTTTTTTTTTTAATTTTATTATTTTTTTTTTGAAGTTATTAAATAAAATTATATATTTAATAAAGTTTTGAAATAAAATATATATTATCAAATATATATTTAAATATATTATCTTTATATATTAATATATATGGTAATATAATTATAATATATGGTACTATTTATCTTTACATTTTTTATCAATATATTCTATTTTTCATACATGAATACATAAAAAGAGTTTAAAAAATATTAAGATATAAAGTTAAACACAAAAATATGAAAAATATGGTGTTAATATATTAAATATAAAAACTTTAAATTAATTATTATTATTATGATTTAACAAAAAATTTTATTAGTTTTTTTTTTATATTTTATATTTTATAATTTTATTTTTTTTATTTTATTTTATAATTAAGATTTTTTATTTTATTATTATTATTTTATTATTATATATAATTTATAAATAATTTATAAAATTTATAAAATTTATTTATTATTATTATTTTTATTCATTAATATATTTATTAAGATGTTTTGAAGGATAAAATTATATAAAAAGGACAAAAATGTATTTTTTTTTCTCATAAATTAACTAATTTTTTAAATTTTTTTTTTTTTTTTGAAAAAATATTATATATTTTTTTTTATAATAATAATAAATGAAAAAATATAGATATATAATTAATAATTTATCCATATAGTCTATATAAAATTGATAGAGATAAGTTAAAAAAGATATATTTAATAAACTTATTTAAAATAATAAGAGTAATAAACTCTATAAAAAAATTATCAACAGATATAGACTTTCTTTTTTTTTTTTTTTTTTTTTTTTTTTTTTAAAAAAAAAATAAGAGAAAAAAGTAATTTTTTTTTTTTCTTTAAACTGTATATATATTAAAAGTTAAATTGTTAATTTTTTTTTTTTTAATTTTCCATTCATAGGTATATATATAATCTTTTTTTTTTATTTTATTATTATATATAATATTATAATATAACAGAAAATAAATGTTTTTTTTTATTATAAAAAAAAAAAAGGAAGGGAGGAATAATTAATAATAAAAATATAAGATAATAATAAGATAATTTAAAGTCAAAATTAAAATTTCATTAGAATCAATTATAATTTTAAAATAAAAAGTATCAAAAGAAAAATAAAACTATTATAATATAGAATATTATTAAAAAGAATATAGAATATAATTCATATGAATTAATTATAATTATTATAATATAGAATGTAATTCATAAGAATTAATAAGACAATTATTAATAATTAATTATAAAAATAATTTGAAAAAAAAAATTATTTAAATTAAAAAAAATAAATTTTATATATAGATAAATAAGTAATAATATATAAAAGTAAAATGTTATTAAAGATAAAAAAAATATGAAATGATAGTTATTAATTAATTCTTTTTTTTTTTTTTAAAAAAATTTTTTTAAATATATATTAACATTCTTTTATATATATATATATATATAATAGTACCAATTAATCTTTGGATATAAATAATAACTAATAATAATAATAATAAAAAAGAAATTATTGGAACTTTGAAAAAAGCAAATATTGGAATTAAAAAATAAAAATAAAAATTTTTGTTAAAATAATTTATAAATTAAATAATTAAATTAAAATAATAATAATAATAATAAAAATAAAATAATAATAAAAATAATGACTTCAAATATACAACAAAATTACATTTATAATACAAATAATAATATGATACCACAAACTAATAGTATGTCTTCACAGTCAATAATAGTATCCAATGGAGATTATCAATCCACTGTAGTTAATACTCCACAATATCAAACTTTTAGTATGGCTCAAAATCAACAAATATCTAATAATAATTATCAAAATACCCCTGTAAATAATCAATATATTCCTGCTTCTGAAGATAGAAATACATTTATAAAAATTCAAAATTCTTATGATAATGTTAATGTAAATTTAATTCCTTCTTCTCAACAAAGTCAGAAAGTATATAATTTTGTTTCTACGACTCAACCTGTACAGCAAGTCTATAATGCTCAAAATTTTGTTCCTTCCCCTACAATAATTAGTCAACAACAACAACCACAACCATCCCAACAACAACCACAACCACAATCCCAACAACAATCTCAACAATCTCAACAACAACAATCCCAACAACAACAACAACAACAACAATCTCAAATAATTACTTATACAAATGTTATTACTCAAAATCAAATGTCTGTTGTTACTCAACAACAACAACAACAACCTAATCAAATTAATATTAATAAAGTATCAGATGATGGTTCTATTCAAAATAATCAAGTTTTACCTTTATTTCAAAAACAATCTCCACAATCTATAAATTATTCTAATAGTACGGTAGTTTATACTCCTACTAGAAGTAATAAAGAAACCGATAATAATAATAATAATCCTAGAAATTCTTGTATTTATACCCCTCTTCAAACCCCAAATCCTTCACCAATTAAACAAGAAGCTGGTATGAATGAGAATATCCATCAAAATTCAACCAATTTCATTAATGATAATAATAATTTTGGAAATAATACCACACCAACTACCACTACCACCACTACCACCAATGATTTAAATCAATCCGATTTAATTAATGAAAAACAAAATATGAATAATAATGAATCTAGTGTTATGTCTAATTCTATTAATGAAATTCTTTCTCCTAAAAGTTTAAGTAATGATTCTAATACTCCTTCGGTTATTTCAGTTTATAATGGAAATAATGTGGTTATCGTTGGAAATAATAATCAAAAAGATATTACTAATACTAAAAATCCATCTAATCAAGAACAAACTTATTATATTCAAGGACAACCTTCCCAAAGTCAAACTTCTATTATTCAAGTTAATACTCAAGCTAATGGAATGAATCAATTACCTGCTACTATTAATAATAATGTTCCTTATCAATCTCCTGAACAACATTATAATGTTGCTACCACTACAGTTAATAATAATTCAAATATTCAAATTTATAATGGATCTTCTCAAGGAAATGATAATATTCCATATAAGACTTACACCTCTTATAATAATATATTATCTCCAACCATGGTAAATCAACAACAACAATATAATAATCAACCCACTTACAATAATTCATCCCCATACAATAATCCATCCCCATACAATAATCCATCTCCTTACAATAATCAACAACCTTATAATAATCAACCACCTTCCCAACAACAACCTTCCCCACAACAATATATTAATCAAAATCAAAATCAAAATCAAAATCAAAATTATGGTTATCCATCCGATAAAACCATTCAATTTTTATCCCCACCTCTTAATAATGTATCTTACATTCAAAATACAACCATTCTACAACCTATGGATAATGGTAATAATGGTAATATTAATTATTCTTCTACTCAATCTGTAGTTACCTCCCAACAAATAAATTATAATCAACCCAATCCACCTATGATGAATCAACCCTTAAATTATAATCCTTCTAATCAACCCATGATGAATCCTTCAATAAATTATAATCAAGCCTCTCAAAATATTCCTACGAATTCATACCCTGATTCCAATCAACCTATATATTATAATAATGTAAATGTACAACAACAACAAGTACCTACGAATTCATACCCTGATTCCAATCAACCCATATATTATAATAATGTAAATGTACAACAACAACAAGTACCTACGAATATGAACATGAACATGAACATGAACACGAATATGCCACTTAATAATAATTATAATAATAATACTAATACTAATAATAATAACTTTTCTGTACCTTATAATGTTAGATCTTCTAATGTTATTTCTGCTAATTCTACACCCACTAAAGTTAAACGTTATAAGTGTACGGTATGTGGAAAACGTTTTTCAAGACCAAGTTCTTTAAAAACTCATATGTATTCCCATACTGGTCAACATCCATTTAAATGTACCTTAGAAGGTTGTGGTCGTCGTTTCTCTGTACTTAGTAATTTAAGAAGACATATGAAAGTTTGTCAAAATAGACATGAAAAGAATAGAGCTCTTATTCTTCGTAATGCTAAACTTTCTAATAGTAAAATTGCTGATGATGATGATGTTAATACCACTACTATTACCATAGATGATATTAACTCTTCTAAAACGAGAGTTATTGAAAATAAAAAAGCAACTTCTAAATCCACTACTAAATCTACTTCCAATAATAATAATAATAATAATAACAGTAATAACAACAGTAATAATAATACAAATGATCCTTTACAAAAAAAGGATTAGATAAAAGATTAAATATATTTTAATTAAAACAACAAAAAAACAACAAAACAACAAAACAAAAAACAAAAAACAAAAAACAAAAAAAAAAAAAAAAAAAAATAAAAAATTAATAAATTTTATATATATATATAATATAATTAATATTTTATATATTATATATATATATATTTATATTTTTTATTTTAATCCTCATTTTAATATTTAATATATATTATATATTATATATTATATATTATTAATAATATTAATATTATTATATTATTAAAATAATAATAATAATTTTTTTTTTTTATTCATCTTTTATTATTTTTTTTAAACTCGAATTTTCTTTATATTTTATTTTATTTTTATTTTACTTCTTTTTTCTTTTAAAATTTTTAACATTTATGATATCAATTATTTATTATTCATTTAATAATCAATCTATTTCATAGAATATTTTATAATATAAAAAATTAAAAAAATTTATATATATATATATATCTTATAAAAAAATAAAAAAAAATTTTTATTAATTATTAATTATATCTTTAGAATATATTTATTCATTGTTTATAATTTACTACTACAACAAAAATTTATTCATGTTTTAATTTTTTAACATTAAAAAAAAAGAAGATGAAAAGAAGAGAAAAAGAAAAAAAAACTATAATATATAAATATAAATATTTAGAAAAAAAAATACCTAATTAATGAAAAATATTTATTAAATATTATTAGTTTTTTTTTTTTTTTCTTTCTTTCTTTTTTTTTTATTAAAAAAATAATAATTAATTATAATTAATTTAATTAAATATAATATTATATAATAAAAAAAAGCAGATATGATTACAAAAAAGTAAAAAAAAAAAAAAAGCAAAAAAAAAAAAAACCTAGTGAAAACTATTTTTGAAAAAATTTTTAATTATATATATTTTTATAATAATAATTATAATAATAATTATAATTATAATTATAATTCTAATAATAAAGAAAGAAGATAATAAAAATAAAAAATAAAAATAAAAAATAAAATTAAGAGAAATAAATAATAAAAAAATAATAAATAATCAAATAAAAAAAAAAAAAAAATAAAATAAAAAAGTTTAAAAGTTTTTATATAAACATAAACTATTTTAAAGGGAAAATAATTTTTGTTTTTATTTTTATATTATACTAATTAAGAAATGTTTCTTTTTCTTTTTTCCTTCTTTTTTTTTTATTGTTAACATAATAAAACATAATAAATTAAAGGAAAAATAAAATGTTTCCCATTAGTTAATGTTTTTGTTTTTTTTTTCCTTTTTTTTTTTTTTTTTTTTTCACAAAAAAATATAGAATTAAAATACATCTATAATTAAAAAATAAAATAAAATTTAAAATAATAATAAAAAATTATAACAATATAATAATAATAATCTGAAAATTCAATCATTTTTTTTCTTTTTTTTTTTTTATTTTCCTTTTTTTTTTTCCTTTTTTATTATTTTATTTTATTTTACTCTATATTCATAGATGTTTTTTTTTTTTTTTTTTTTGATAACATTACATATAATGATAGGATAGGATAGAAATAAAGTAAAAAAAAAGTGTTATTCTCTTTTTTTTTATTTTAGTTTTATTATGAAGCTGAGATATAATTTAATTTAAATCTATAATATAGATTATGTATTATTATGTATTATGTATTAATAAAAAAAAAATAAGAAAAAAGTCTATATACTCTGTTAGATATAATTTTATATAAAGCTTAAAATTTTCTTTTCTTTCAATTTTTAAAAAACTTATTAAATATAAATCTATATATAAAAATAGTAAGTTTATTAGTTTATTTATCATCGTTTATATAATTATAATCTTTTTTTTCTTTTTTCATTTTTTTTTATTATATAATATTTATTATTATCTACAATCTTAACATACTTTTTTTTTTTTTTTTTTTTGTACTACATCAAAATACATTATTACATTACATTCTAAAATTATATAATTAATCTTATAGATAATCAATCTTAATAGAAATTGAAATTGAAAATAAAAAAATAAAAAATAAAATATAATAATAAACTTTATTTCACTAACAACAAATTATAATACTTTTTATTATTTAATTGGATCTTTTTATTATTTAATTGGATTTAAAGAAATAGAAAAATAAAATATTATTTAATTTAATTTAATTCCATTTAATTTCATTAAATTTAATTTAATTTATTATGATTAAAAAAAAGAAAAAAAAAAAGTTTATTAAATAAATTTGAAATGTATGGCAGTAAAAAGTGGGACAAAGAAATTTTAAATTTACCACCACCCACTTTTACTGCCATACATTTTTTTTTTGAAAAGATGATTATTTTTATAGATAAATAAATATATAAAATCTGAGAGAAAAAAAAAAAAAAAAAGAGAAAAAAAAAAAGCAAGGTTAATCTATATATAAATATATATAAATTATTTTTTTAAATACTATTTAATTATATTATACGTTATTTTAAAGAGATAATTCTTTTTCTTTTTTATTTTATATTGATAATAAAAAAAAACATTAAAAATATTAAATAAATCATACATTTTAATAATTGATTATAAAAGATTATAGTTAAAATTAATAATCCCCATAATATTATAAAATTATAAATTTATTATATCTTTTTTTAATAAAATTTAAAATATAAAGTTAATATATCTAAAACCTTATTTTTATTACTTTAAAAAATAATATAATTATGTTCGATTATGAAAATAAATAAATGTAAATAAATAAATAAATAAAAAAGTTTAAAATAATTATTTTCAAGATTAATATTAATTAATTAATATTAACTAATAAATACTCTAATACTAATACTAATTCTAATTATTTTTATTTTTTTATTTTATTTTAAAATTGATTATTATTTAATTAATTAATTAACAACTCTAAAGTTAAAAAATTTAATTATTTAAAAATATTTAGACATTAATTAATTAATTAAAATAAAAAAATTAAAAATTAAAAATTAAAAATTAAAAATTCATTGGTTAAAAAAACGTTTACATATAAAAGTTTATTTTAATCCATAAATAAAAACTCAAGAGTATTTTTTTTTTTTTTGTTAAATTGGATTATAAAGCATTATTGTTTAATCGGTTTTTGTTTTAGATTACTTTATTATTATTATTATTATTATTACTATTATTATTATTATTATTATTATTATTATTATTATTATTATTATTATTACTATTATTATTTATTATTATTATTATTACTATTATTATTATTATTATTATTATTATTATTATTATTATTATTATTATTATTATTTATTGTTATTATTTATTATTTATTCATTCATTCATTTAATTTATTCATTTATTCATTTATTTATTTATTTATTAATAAAAAATTTAAATTTATTTCATGCATTATTTTTTTTTTTATTAAATTATATGTGAATTAATTATTCAATTATAAAATAATTTTTTTCTATTTAAATTAGATTTATTAAATATTGTTCATTTATGCGTAAAAAAAAAAAGTAAAAAAAATATCATGTATCATGATAAGATAAATAACATTATTTATTATTATTTTTTATATTTTTTTATATTTTTATTGATCATCTATTTTTATTATTTAATTATTGTATTTTATCATAATAAAAAATAAAAAAATAATTTTTTTATTTGATATAAAGTTTTTTTTCTTCTTTTATAATTTTTTTTTTAAGTTTATTGAAAAATAATTGTGCAACTTTTCATATGTGTGTGTGTGTATGTGTGTGACCTAAAATAAAAAATATTTATATTTATTTATATTTATCCTATTATATATAAATTATAAATCATAACTAAAAATTATTTTATTATATTTTATTTAATAACTTATTTATTTATTCATTTATTAATAAATAATACCATTTATTTATTTATTTTTATTCATGTTTTTATTTATTAATTATAAAGAAAAATATAATGAATACAAAACTGATTTATAATTTAATAAATAAATAAATAAATAAATGTGTATTTATTATTAATTTCATAATAGATTATTTAATTTATATAAATGACTTTTATTATTTAATAATTGTTATATAATAAACGTCATTTTCTTTAATTATTATTAAAAATGATATTAAAAGAAAGACAATTAAAAAAAATGAAAAATGAATATAGTTTTAGTTAAAAATTATATATATATATTTTAATAATAATTATTTAAAAATTCTAATTTATTTATTTGATTTATTTTTTTAAAAATAAACTATTTAAATTATTGTTATTATTATTTTTTATTTTTAAATTAATTCTATTTTCTATTAATTAATTATTATTTATTTTAATTACTTTTTATTTTATATATTAAATTAGTCTTTATTTTTTTTTATTGTTTTATATTTTATATTTTTTATTGTTTTATATTTTATATTTTATTTATTAATAATACTAATGATTAATTTTTTTTATTAATTTCTTTTATTCATTTATCTCTTTATTATCTTTACTTTATCATCTACTGCATAAATATATCATTAAAATTATTGATTTAAAATATAAAAAAAAAAAAAAAAAAAACTTTTATAAATGATAGATAAAGATAGTTAATTTCATCTCATATTAATTATTTACTAATCATCATCAATCCTTATTAGTAAATAATAATAATAAAGGCAGTTTCTTATTTTTCTTTTGTTTTTTTAAACATTAAATTCTTTAATAAAAATAAATTCTTTAATCTTTATTGTTATTATTATTATTAAGAATAAATAAATACATATGACATTTTCATATAAAAAATTATTTATAACAATAGCTAATATATTATGAAATTAATTGTAATATATTATAATATTAATTTTAATCTATTTATTTATTTATTTATTATTTATTATTCATTTATTTATTATTTAATTATTTATTGATTTATTTACTTATTTATTTATTTATTTACTTATTTATATATTAATTGAATTATAAACGGAATAAAAATTAATTAACAAATAAACAAAATAAACATAATAAACAAAATAAATAAATAAATAAATTAATTATTAAATAAATAAATATAATAAATATAATAAATAAATAAATAAATAAATGAATTAAATAGAATAAATAAAATATATAATTACAAACTAACTCTCTAAATAAATAAATAAAATAAATAAATAAATAATTCATTAATTAATTAAATGGATAATAAATAACTAATAAATAAATAATTAATTAAATTAATGGAATAAATAAATAAATAATCATTAAGCTTTTTTTTATTTTGTTTTTTTGTTTATATATGATATATGTATTATATATAATTAATATAATTTCGTTAGCGTAGTAAAAATTTTATATAATAATAATAATAATAATTAAAAATAATTAAAAATAAAATAAAAATAAATAAATTATTATGAGTGGCATTATTAATAAAAAAAAAATTTTTTTTCAAAAACAATTTTTATAATAAAAATTTTTGGAAATAATTTTTTTTTTTTTTTTGAATAATAATAATATAATAATAATAATAATAATAATAAAAGACTTTATATAAATAAAAATAAAAATAAATAAATAAATAAATAATAACAGAATTATATCTAGATTTTTTATTTTTTTTTTATAAATTTTGGAATTTATAATATATATGGTTAAATATACATACAATCACTTATGACAAATTATAAAAATTAGATATAATTTTATATATATATGAAAGAGAAAAAAAAATAATTCTTTTTTTTTGTTAATAATAATATTATAAAAAAAATAATTGAATATATTAAATATAATTTAAATATATATATTTATTTTGTTAAAAAAGAAAGAAATAAATAAATAAGTATAAAAATATATATAAATATAAATATTAAAAAAAAAAAAATGGCAATAGAAGAAGAAACAACAACAAATATAACAGAGAGAAAATATTTTTCTCCTTTATTTAATAAAACTACTTTAGAATTATCAGATTTAAAAAATTCACCAACACGTTCATCTTCTTATTCTATTTCAAGACCAATTTTACCTCCAAGAATATCATCTATAAGTATGAATATATATATATACATAATACTATACACTTTTTCTTTCTTTATTTTATATATAGATATAAATATAAATAAAAAGTTTTATTATTTTTCAAAAATTAAAAACAAAATAAAAAAAAAAATAAACTTTTTTTTTATTTTGTTTTTAATTTTTGAAAAATAATATAATTATAGAATTTATTTATTTTCTTGTTTATATTATAATATTATATAAAAGAATTTTTTTTTTTTATTGTTTTATAATAAATTTGTTTTTATTATTATTGCTTTTTTTTTTTTTTTAAAAAAAAAAAAAAGAAATTTCTTGGTTTATTTTAATAAAAAAATACATTAAAAATAAATTCTTATTATTAACTTTTTTTTTTTTTCTTTTGTTATTATTACATAATAAAATTATATGTTTTATATATATTTTATTTTAAAGTTATTGATAAAGATACCTTCAACGAAAATTTAATAAAATTTTCAAAAATGAATGGAAATCCTCAATTAGATTCATTTCTTGAAACATATGATAGAATTGTTAATTCTATTCGAATAGGTTTTGGAAATAAAAAAATGATTCCAAAAAAGAAAAGAATAACAATAAATAAAAAAATAATGCATGAATTAGCTAGAAATAGAACAAATAGAAATATACCAATCAATGTTAATCCATGTATTACTATGAAACCTATGGTAAATATGTTATTAAAATCTGTTGAAGTAGTAATAAATGAAAAAGGTAAAAATATGAATTTTTTAAAATTATAAATATAAATTAGATAAATAATAAAAGTTAAAAAAAAAAAAAAATTTAAATTTTAAATTTCATCATATACTTATTTATATTCTAATTAATAATATTGTTTATACTATATATATATTATTACATTAATTATATAAATTGGTTATTTTTATTATTTAATAAGCCAAATCTGATGATGATAGTAATAAAATAACATATGAAGAAATGAAAAAGAAACAAAGTAAATATCATAATATATTATTAAATAAATTAAACTTTTATAAAAATGAAATGAAAGAATTTTATATAATATAAAAAAATAATAGTTTTTAATAAATATATACATATTATTTTATTATTTACATATATTTTCTGCATAATAATTTATATTTTTATTCTTATTAAATATACATATATATATAAATATAATTTTATTTATAATTTTTATTTATGTATTTATTTATTAATTAATTTATATATTTATTTATCTATTAATTTAATGAAAATAAAAAAAAATTAGATATAAATAATATTCCATTTGGTATTGGAATGTCAGAATCACCTCAACAAACCCCTATGATTATAATTAATAATACTGAAAATGGTCTTCAAAGTGAAGGTATAACAGAAAATGATGTAAATATAACCCATGTATATAGTAATAAAAATAAAAATGATATAAATGAAAAAAGTAATAATAATAATAATGTAGATACAATATTAAAAGTTCCATCGGAAAAATCAAGTACAGTAGATAGTATTGAAAGACAAGAATCACAAACTAATACATTATATTCATTGGAAAGTTATACTACTTTAAAAGGTGAAGGTAAGGTATATAAAGAAATATTAAAAGAATCCAATTCTTTTAAACAGCTTTTCAATTCAATTTCTCGTGATATTCACCTTATTGAAAGTATAACTAAACAAGATAAAGAATTAGACCCTACTGTATCCTATTCACAAAATGATCAATCGGAAACATTATTTGTCGCCAATCAAAATATAGAAATGAATGATTTTGATAAAGACCATATAAAAATGGAAGAAAATGGAAATAATATTAATGGAATTTTATTTAGAACTGATTCCATGGCAAAAATATATAAGGATATTATGAGTAGTGATTTATCTAATGATTCAACTACTATCGATAAAACAACATTAGATAAAACACTTATTTCAGATACTCCATTAAAAAAGGAAATGCATCTCTATAATAATCCAAAAGAATATTCTTTAAGTGAGGTATTTGCTTATTCTTCTAATTCTAATAATAAAAGATTAGATAACAATAACAACAACATTAATAACATCAACATCAACAACAACATCAATAACATTAATAACATTAATAATATCAATAATATCAATAATATCAATAATATTAATAACATTAATAATAATAATAATGACAATATTTATAACAATGATGATATTATCAACAACAACAATAACAATAATAATAATAATGATAATAATGATAATAATGATAATAATAATCAAAATAAAACATCTCAACTTGCACAACTCAATCCAGCTAATGTACAATTATTACGTAGAAGTTCATCTTTAGGTAGTAAAAAGGATTTAACCAAGAAAAATATTCCATCAGCTCCAGAAAATAAAATGAATGTAACAGGAATGTTAGATAAATCTAAAAGATATAGTATAAATAATATTAACCTTATTGAACGTCAAGCTAGATATTCATCATTACAAAATTTAAAAAAGTTTAATGAAGAAATGAATAATATGAATAATAGTAATAATAATAATAATAATATAAATTCTAATACTAACTCTTTCAATGATAAGGATAATATCAATAAAGTTAATAATATTAATCATGATAATAATAAGGAGGATACTTCCTCAAAATTAGATGAAGTAACTCATATTAATGTTAATGATAATAACTTTAATAATAATAATAATGATCAAATCATAAATAAATTACCATATATACCAAGACGTAGATCATCTATTACTAGAAAGTATAAAAGTATGAATGTAGTACCACCTATATTCATTAACAATAGCAACAGCAATAATAACAACAACAATAACAATAACAATACTACTACTTCTAATACTACACAAATAGATAATTCAGAAATTCATATTGAACCTTTCCCAAATAATTTAATTTATAATAATAAAGAAACTACGGATAAAAAAGATAAATTTAGTAATATGCCATTTAATTTTAATCGTTTTTCAAAAAGACATAGTTTTGATTCAACGAATTTAAATAAAAGTAAAAATAAAAATAAAAATAAAAATAATAAATCCTCCTATCATGAATTTAATGATGATTTAGATTTTTCTACTTCAAAATCTAAAATTGAAATGAATACTACTACTACTCCAGAAAATTCACCAACAAGAAATCAAGGAAGTAAATCCTCAGAATTATCTATTACTATACCAGATAAACCTGAACATATGGTTAAACATAAATCTTCTAGAATGAGTAAAACACTTTCTTATATTAAAGCATTATCACCAAAATCTTCATCCCCACATTCTGTTAATAAAAGATCAAGTAAAATGGATATTACTTTACCAAGTAAAGTTTTATTTGATGATAGTGATATTTCACAACCTAGTTCTACTACTACTAATACTAATACTACTACCACGACTAATCATACTAAAAATAGACGTTTTAGTATAACAAAATTGAAAAATAAAGTTATCAAAAAGGCAAGTAAAGATAGTTATAAAAAAAATAAGGATAATTCCTCCTCTCAAGACAAGAAACATAAAAATGATTATCGTCATAGTATAGCTACATTTAATGTATCAAAATTAGGTCATGATGAGGATCATCAAGAAAGTGATTATTATAATTCTATACAACATATAAATGTTGAAACAGGAATAAATAATAATAATAATATTATCTCTTCACCATTATCTAAATATGATAGTAGTGTTGTTTCTTCACCATTATCAAGATATGATAGTAGTATAGTTTCTTCACCATTATCTAAATATGATAGTAGTATTGATACGGAGATTCCAAAAGAAATTTCACATCCATTAATTCAAAAAAATGAGATGATAAATTCTACTGGAGAAAATAAATATAATAATAATAATAATAAAAAAGAAGATGATGATGATGAAGAAGAAGAAGTTGAAGTTGAAGAAGAAGTTGATGAAGAAGAAGAAATTGAAGAAGAGATTGTCAATGTTGAAGAAATAGAAGGAATGACTGAAGAAAATAAAGAAATTGCAAAAGAAATAAATGAAAAAATTTTTAGAGAATTAAATCAAGATAATTTTATTCGAATAGAAAATGAAGAAGAAGAAGAAAAAGGAAAAGAAAAAAAAGTAAAAGGTGAAAATAAAAGTAAAAATAAAAATAAAAGTAAAAGTAAAATTAAAAATAAAAAAAGTAAAAGTAAAAGTAAAAGTAAAAATATAGATGATAATGATAATGATAATGATAATGATAATGATAATGATAAAGTTGAAATGGTAAATGGTAATAAAATTCAACAAAATAATAAACAAGAAGAAAATGATGATGAATGGATTGATATTACTACTACCTCTGTTTCTAATCATAGTAATCAAAGAAATGATAATATATATATTACTATTACTAATGATACTATTAATAACACTAATAACACTAATAATATTAATAATATTAATAATAATATTAATAATATTAATAAAATTCATTCTCCTACTCCATCCACTAAAATTAATAATAAAAATCATAAACGTAAAAATACAAAAAATGTTAAATATAATATTAATTCTAAAGGAAGTAGTACCCCAAAAATAATGGATTCTTTTAATCAAAAAAAATCTATAAAACGAGATGTCAATCATTATCGTGATGGAAGTATTCATTATAGAAAATCAACTAATAAATATACCGTCATTAAACAACGTGGTAGTAATAGACCAGTTAGTCCAAAATCTCCAATATTTTACCAATTAGAACGTCATAATAGTAGTAGTAATAATAGTAATAAAGTTTATGCTGGAAATAATAATAATAATAATAATAATAATAATAATAGTTTAAATAGTCCAGGAGTTCGTCAATCCTTAGTTATTTTAGATAGATCTAATTCTAATGCTCAACAACAACAACAACAACATCAGCAACAACAACAACAACAATTATCTAGTGATCTTTCACCTACTTTAGCAGTACCAAAAGCAGATTTATCAAATTCTTCAGTATCCGTTGTATCTAGAAATTCATCCGTTAAATTAAAGAGAAATATTATGAAAAAATTTTTCCATATAAATATTAAAAAAAAGCATAATAAAAAAGAAAATAATATTAAAAATAAAAAGAATTTAGATTCAAATAATTATTTTTCATAATACTTGAAAAAGAAGGATAAAACAAAAACAAAAACAAAAACCAGAAACAAACAAACAAACAAAAATAAATAAATAAATAAAATAAAAAAAAATAAAATATTACAATAAAAATTATTGAATTTAACTCTTCAATACACATAACGCATACAAGCAAATAGAATCGAATAAGATTAAATTAAATTAAATTAAATTAATAAAAAAAAAAAAAAAAAAAGAAATTTGGTATATATCAATAAATATATCAATAATATTAACAATATCAATATCAAAAAAATACAAAATAAAATATATACATTGTTAAAAAAAAAAAAGAAAAAAAAAAAAAAAAAAAAAGAAAAATAAAAAAACAAAAAGCAAAAAACAAAAAAGCAAAAAAGCAAACATAAAAAAAACAAACAAAGATCAAAAATATAATATATATCAATAAATATTAATATTAATAATATTGGATATATAAATGAACCTTGATATAAATAATTATTATAATTAAAATTTATATCAATAAGTTTATTATTAAAATTATTAAATATATATATATATTTACATAAATATTGATACCACTTTTTAAATATATATATATATATAGGTATATAATATTAATATTATAATATATAAAAATATTTATAATATGTTATATATATTATAATATATATAATTTTATTAATATCCATATCCAGTATTAAAAATATTTAAATTATAATCTTTATTTATTAATATTTATATGCAAAAATTAAAAAAAAAAGAAAGAAAGAATTATTATTTTTATTTTTGTTAATCCCCCCTCCTTTTTTTTTTTTTTTTTTTTTTTTTTCTTTTATTTTGAATTTAGAATTTAAAAACCATTATTTTTTTTTTTTTATTATTATTATCATTATTATCATTATTGATTTATTGATTTTATTTAAAGCATTATAACATTATATATCTATTATCTATTATATTATTATTATTATTATTATTGATTTTTTTTTTATATAGAAAAAAAAAATATAATATATTATATATTATTTTATATAAAAAAAGAAAAAAAAAAAAAAAAAAAAAGATAAAAATGACATTATATATTACCTTCCTTTTTTTTTTTTTTTTTTTTTTTTTTGTAAACATATCTTTTAAAACAAATATTTATTAAATATTTATATATTTTATACTTAAAAACAATAAAAAAAAAAATTTTTTTTTTATTAATTATATATATAATTTAAGGGAAAAAAAATAACAATAACATATAACAATATTATCATATTATCTTAAAATAATCTATTAGAAATATAAATATATAGAAATATTATAATTTTTATAATAACTAAATCATAAATATCCTAAAAAAAAAGAAAATAATAATAATAATAATATTCTTATATATATATATATATATATTTATTTTTATTTTATTGACATTAATATATTTTTATACAATTATACAATATACAATATACAATATACATTTAATTATTATTTTTTTTTTACAAAAAAAACAAAACAAAACAAAACAAAACAAAAAAAGCAAAGCAAAACAAAATTATTTATTTATTATTTTTATTTTTTACAATCAAATATATATTATTATTTATTCAAAAGAAAAAAAAAATTAAAAAAAAAAAAAAAGAAAAAAAAAAAAAAAGAATTTTTTTATATTAATTAAAAATATTTTTTTTTTCTTTTTTTTTTTTTTTATTATTATTTAAAAAGAAAAAAAAAATTATAATTATTAATATCATGAGGTAATTTTTTTATATATACAACGTTCATGAACAATATTAATAATTATTATTATTTTTTTTTTTTTAGTACTATTACTTTTTATATCTGTATATTTTTTTTTCTTTACTTTTTAATATTTAAAAGTAAAAAAAAAAAAAAAAAAAAAAAAAATACCAATATCAATAATAACTATATATCTATATATATATATATGAATATGAATTTATTAATATATTTCATATATATCTTCTATAAAACGAAAAAAAAAAAAAATCTATTAAATATTATTATATATATTTACAAGTTTTAAAAGAAAAAAAAAACAAATATATATATATATATATATATATATATATTAAAGACAGTTTGGAAAATCTATTGTAATATATAAAAATTAGAAATTGGACATAGGCAAGAACATAAGAACATGAAAGTAGAAGAAAAAGAAGAATGAAAGAAAGAAAAAAAGGAAAAATGTATTTAAAAAAAAAAAAAAAAAAAAAAAAAAAAGGACAGAAAAGGACAAGACAATATTATATATAAATATAATTATATAAATATAACATTATAACATATATATATCATTTAATTATAAATTATGAGAATTATATATATCTATATAAATATTATGTATATATATATATATATTCTTATTGTAAAAATATAAGTAACTTGTATATATATATATATATAATTTAAATTTTTATTCTTTATTTAACCATTTAATAAAATAAAAAATTAAAAAATAAAAAATAAAAATAAAAAAAAAAAAAAGCATATATTTATATATTTATATACATAATAATATAACTAAGAGATAAAAAGAAAATAATAATAATAATAATTTAGATAAATGATAATAATAATAATAATAATAATAATAATTTAAATTAATAATTAATAATTTAAAAAAAAAAAAAAAAGTTATGTAGTAGATATATTTATAAAAACCTATTTAGAAAAAAATAGATAGAAGTCATTATCCATTACATGTAAACAACAACAAAAGAAAAAAAAGTTATAAATTATATATATCTAAATATATATAATATCTTTTTTTTTTTTTTTTTTTTTTTACTAAATTTTTGAAAAAAAGTAAACTGAAATAAAAAAATAAAAAAAAAAAAGGAAAATAACAAAAAAAAAAAAAAAAAAAAAAGTGAAATAAAAAATAAAAAAAAACATAAAAAATAAAAAGAATAATAATCATAATAATAAATAAATAAAAGAAATTATTTAGTATTTTTATATTATTATGATACTGAACATTGATAATGACATTTGACATTAATAAATGAAATAATTAAAAATTTCATATTTATATTTATATATAGTTATAATAATCAATTATTATTCTTTATTATTATTAATTATTATTATTATTAATTATTATCTTCTTCAATTATATTATTATTATTATTATTATTATTATTATCATTATTATTATTATTATTATTATTATTATTTATTATTATTTATTATTATTTATTATTAATTATTATTATTATTATTAATTACTATTATTATCATCATCATTATTATTATTTTTTTCTTCTTCTTCAATTATATTATTATTATTATTATTATTAATTATTATTATTAATTATTATTATTATTATTATTATTATTATTATTATTATTATTATTATTATTATTATCTTCTTTTTCAATTATATTATTATTATTATTAATTATTTATTATTATTATCTTCTTCTTCTTCTTCAATTATATTATTATTATTATTATCTTCTTCTTCTTTAATTATATTATTATTTTTTATTATTATTATCATCTTCTTCTTCAATTATATTATTATTATTATTATTTATTATAATTATTTGTTATTGTCGTTGCTTTTTTTCTATTTGATATTTGTATTTACTTATTATTATTTACTTTTATTGACTTATTCACACATTTTATTTGAATTTATTGAATAATAATAATATAATGTTGTCTTTTTTTACAGACAACAGGCAATAATATTACTGGTCACAACTAAAACTATTAAAAAGACTATCTAAAAAAATGAAAAAAAAAATTTCTATCTAGATTTTTTTTTTTTTTTTTTTTTTTTTTTTTTTTTTTTATGGCACACAATTTGTACGTCAACTTTATTGAATTTAAATATTAAAATACATGAATCATAAAAAAAACACATAATGAAAAAAAATGATACTAAAAAAAATAAAAACCAGTAAAATATTATAGATAATAATAGATAATACTGGAGGAAAAAAAGAAGTATAATAATATTTAAAAACAATAAATCCATACAGCCCTTAATTCTAAATATAGAATTAAAGTAAAATTGATCTATCCTATTCCACTAGGGTCGGAAATAGGATCGGCATTTGCCCTACTAGGCTGTCCTACTGTGTTATCAGCATTGACGTTCCTGGAGAGGTTGGTTTTAAATTTATTGAATAATATATGTTGTCTTTTACAGACAACAGGCATGATATCATTCAATAGAGCCGCAGATCGCAACAAGAATG